>JASDQU010500710.1:50470-65436 GCA_032191745.1 Picea mariana | reverse complement strand
AGGAAGCGTATGACGATGTGGATAAGGGGAAGCGAGGCTACAAGGTAGCCTCCATCTAGGATGGTGTAGTGTGCCTAGCTTATTAGTTCATAGTGGGAAATCTTGTTAGAAATAACTGCCCTATGAAAGTTACCGGATTTGTAGTCGACCTCGCAGGGAAGTGTGTTGAAGGGATGCAAATGAACTGGGCGAGCTACCTCGTCAATGAGTTGGAGAAGGACTGTCGCGAAGCGTAGGACCAAGGCTATGAATTTTACTTCAATTGGTTTTTGATTCTCATTGCATTTGTTGCTTGGGAGATACCAGAGGGAGAAACATTCCCAGAAGTCAAACCATTAGAACCACTGGCCACGAGGTTCACTGCCTTGTGGTATTCAACTGATATGGCAAAGAAGTGGCAGAAGAATGTTGTCTTCCACACCTACTACCTACAACTGAAGCAGGCCATTGAATCCTTCCCCTGAATGACGTCGAATACACTCCATAGGTTTAGGCCACTAGAAAAGTTCCACGCAGACCAACACTTCATATGTATCACCACGTGTGGGGACGAAAGCAA
This sequence comes from Picea mariana, assembly GCA_032191745.1. Classification (NCBI taxonomy): domain Eukaryota; kingdom Viridiplantae; phylum Streptophyta; class Pinopsida; order Pinales; family Pinaceae; genus Picea; species Picea mariana. The sequence continues at coordinate 64,877 of JASDQU010500710.1, read as the reverse complement.
GGAGGAACTACAGTCTTACTACAAATTGACTGAGGAAGATATGGAGGAGATAACCAAGGAATGGCCAACCGAATTCCTTGTACCAGTGGGAGATATAGAACTCTCGGACCCTAATATCATTGGAAGCCCATTAGTCACCCGGGTCGAACATGATGGACATGGCAGCGCTAAGAAGAAGAAGAAAAAGGAGGAAGTGCAGGACATAGACAGTGAGGAAAAAGACATCGCATCGGAGGAAAATGCATTTGATTCAGATGTAGGAGGAGGAGGCGACGAAGTAAACCGAGAGGAGGAAGGGGGATAAGACAAGAAAGAAAAGGGAAAAGTAACATCGCCAAAGGATCCCCTTACAGAGTTAGAGACATCAAATAAAAGCAAGGGTTCTCCGCAGAAACCCTCAACGTGGAAGAAATCCCAAGCCACTAAGCCTCAGTTGCAGAATGTGCTCATAGTGGATGATATCCAAATCATCATCACAACTGTCGAAGATGCCTTAGAAGATATCCTACAGAGACATGAAGTGAAGAAAGAAACATCGTACGACAGGATTGAGAAAGAACTGAAAGACATCCATCAAGCTATCTAGTCGAGCCGCGCAGTGTCCACTGTGCCATCTTCAACAGAGAATGTAGAATTAGGGGATGAGCCCACCCAATTGCGCAAATTAGCAGATGCAAGAGAGACTCGACTTCATTGAGTTCAAGAAGAGAAGGAGTAGGCCACAGAGACCTTGAGGCAAGAAAASGAGGAGGCCTTAGMGAAACTTCGGGTTACGCAGCAAGAGAAAGATGACCTTCGAGCAAAGTTCGAAGATGAGAAAGAGAAAATACAGAAAGAGAAAGACCAACTGCTTGCAGAGCAGAATATGGTTAGAGATGCAGTGACTACAAAACTTCGCTCTGTGCCAAGTCTGGCACAGATGGAAGAAGAGACAACCAAGATCCAAGTGGAGAAGCTCGCTGAGGCCATTCAAAAAATTCAAGAAATTTAGCAGAGCTAGAAATTCAAGCAGTATCAAGTACTCTGCAAGAAGTGTGAGACCAAAGGGAAGAAACTGAGAGGAGCATAGTAGAAAGGATTAGGGCATTGGCCTCAGAATGCAAGCAACTTAGTGATCGAAGTGCACAGACCTACGAGTGCCTTGTAGAAGACCTGAAGCTGAGGAGATTGGAGGCACAACTCTAGGAGGTGAAGCAATAGGCATTGACTATGAAAGCACATATGAAACTGCTTATCGTAGTTGAAATGATGAAAAGGTCGCAGGAAAAATGCGCATTTCAGTGGCAGGTCACTGCCATCTAGAGCTGAGTTATGGAGGTGACACAGAGACTCCAGCCGGTGTAGGACAAAGCCTACACACTTTTTGAAGAAATCGAGGGACAAGGATCACAGTTGGAACAGGTAGTCGTGACAATGGAACAATGCCTGGAAGGGCATGTCACCAAGCAGGTACTTCAAGAGTTTTTCGAGCAGGAGGCTCTGGCGAACCAACAAGTTGAGGCATCCTGAGCTAAGCTCGAGGCCTTCGAAGCAGAGTTGCCTAGATCAGAGTGACTCAGAACGAGTCATAGGCGAGTGTTGGGGGCCTGTTGGCCCTTGACCAGTTTTTGAGAAAACGCTGGTCATGTTTGACCATTTTTGGGACTTCGACAGGATGGTCGAAGACGGAGCACCCAGTCGAAGTGGATATCGTGGGATCTCACCCCTTTTGCGGGCCTTTTGGTTATTTTTAGGGTTAATGTAATGGATTGTTAGCCCATGGGTTTACCCATGCTTAGGCCCCTTTTTGTAATGTATAAATAAGTATCTAGGTGATGCAAGAAGTATTTACTAGTCATTGATCGACTTAGTGCATGGCTGTTTGGCTTAGTGCATGACTAGAGGTCACGTGTAAATGATTGTAAGAGGCTCTTTGCAGATAGATTGTGTAAGGCTTATGCTCTGATCTAATTCAAGGAAGGAGGATCTAGCGAGGTGCATGCAGATATCTTGTCCTTTGTGGAGTTGGATCTTTGGCTTGGTGCATGTAAGAATATTGGAAGATATTAATAAAGAAGAAGAAGATTTGGTGGACGTAGCCCCACACCGGGGTGAACCACGTATATCCTGTGTTGATGTGCTTTGTGCAATATTGTTCATAATGTTTATGTATCTATTTTCTTAGTGCACTTTTATTGATGTGTGATAGGTATATCCATTGATGCTTAGTGCTTAATATATGAATAAATTCTAGATATTCTCTTATTCTATGTGCTAAGTGATTAGATTTGTTTGATCTTAATTACTACTGCGTTGATCTATAGTTAGGGTTAATCTGCGAAGTGAATAAGAATCATAACTTAATGCATGCTATTTTCTAAGTGCTCTGATAAGTGTTGTAATCACACATCTATGTCCCAGCTAGGTCATAGACACTTGATTCCTGCAACCCCCCTGCCTCTACCTCGGGTGAGACTTCATCTAATTCACAGGTGTTGCCGAAAGGGATGGTAGTTAGGGTTTTGTTGGTGCGTTGTTGAAGCGTTGAAACCTGTGTCGGCCCCCGTGCCAAAACATGACTTGTATCAAATTTATCTCTTTTCCTCCTAGGTGTTCTTTTCTCAATGGATCGTGTCTTATGGTTGTAGTAGTAGTCACCAACAATGACAACTGCACCTTCAAACCTTAGTCCTACAGATGTGACAAATAAACTTCCCAGAATGGATGCCAATAGAGTACATTCTTCTATCAGGGTGTCAAACATATTAGTGTCAATTCCTATTGTCACAATTGTGATATCATGTGTTGGTATGTTCTCCTGATATTTGACAACATTCCTCCTTTCTTCATATTCCCTCTTCTTCCTCACTTCTTTATGTGTGACTGATGTTTCTTTATTTGAACTTGATTTTTTTTCCTTCTTTGGCTCCGTACCCATTGATTTATATTCATTATTTATTTCAGAGGAAAGATACTTAGATTCAATGTTTTACAACTTGACACATTTCTCTTTGGCCTCCTTCCTCTTTCTCTGTTGGTACCTTTCCTCAACCTTGTCAACTTTTCTTTCCAGTTCTGCTTCCTTTTCTTCCTTTTCATGTTCTTTAGTTTCCAGTATTTATTTATCTTTTAGGAGTATGGTTTTAAACTGTTCTAGCCTCAAGGTTCCATCTCGGTCTTATTCTTTCCTTAGTTGTTCTCGGACTATTTCATTGGTGAGTCTTTCTACTGCCTCTTCAAAACTTAAGGCTCCCCGAAAAATATCCTCTGCAAAATTGGATCCATGCACAATCTGTGGTGCCAATTTAACGACCCTCATATGTTCATATACTACATTTCGATGGTAATGAGATTTTGGTTCCCCAACATAGAGGCACAATCCTTTTAGGATTTCAACCTCCTTTTCGGCTTGTTTCTTATTCTTCAGAGAAAATAAGCCTATGTGAAGAGTACAAATGAGCCAATACCTTTTTTTTTTCTCTGATAAATAAGAAATATCCCTTTCCTACTGACTGATGGGCTATCTCTCCCTCCAATAGTTTATCGAGGACATATTTGGGTAACAGACATGGTGGTCTCGTGGCCATGAACATTATGACATAGGTATAATACTTCTTCATGTACGAGTCCCTAATCCCTTTTAGGGATTTGATAGCTCCTGGGGATAACCTATGTGGGTAAGAACCAAAGATGACCTTGTGCAAGGGAGTGAGAGAATGCTCACAAATATCATTAAAATTCTCTTTGCAGTTAACATTCCATAACTGAGAACAATGCACATGCTTAGGGCCTTGATCTGGGGTCCAAGTACAGTTAAAGGTATTGAAACAATTGGCTGCAAAAATCACGTCTATAAGATAGGATGACATGTAGAAACCAGGATTTTTCATACCTTTAGGGTCCATAACTCGATTTGTGATGATGAACGATAGGATGTTTTCCCAATTGAAAGCTTGTCCGGTTTTAACCACTATGTAGGACATAGTAAACCATTCCATCCTAAAATGGGTACTAGTTTCTTCACCGTAGAGTCTACAAATCATAGAATTTAGAATTCTATAAGGGTTTTTTAAATATTGTGCCAGGACATTTCATTCTCCCTTTTTTGCTGGCCATTCTTCATCAACGAACYAATCTTCCATCAGGGTTTCCAAATCATTGTGATCAATTCCAAACTTGTCCAAGAATGACTCGTTCAACGAAACAGTGGGTTCAGAGGTCTTATACSAAACCTTGATGTCTTTTGTATTGAGCAAGGCAATTGGGAGGCACGAAGCATTGAATATGAACCCTATGTCTTTTTGTAAATGTAAAAAACACCACCTTTCAACATCATTGTAAGGAAAGATTTTTAGGCGAGCAACTGCCGTGTGGATTCCTCTTTTGAGGATATTTTTGCATTCGCCACTGTTTGGATCATCAAGTGGGAATCTTTCATTCTGGAACATGTTAAACATATCTTGATAATTGAGGTAATGTTCCAAACCATCATGGATGTTCGTATCAAAGATATTGAAAGAATATGGAGCTATAGCATGAACATGCACAACGTATATTTTGACTTTTCCTTCTATGATTAGCATCTAAGATACTTTTCCATATGCATAAACCATACAATTAAAACAAATAAGCACACTATCACCATGATATAGGTAAAATCTTCTAAATTGCCTTATGAAACACTTACCTGTAAACCAAAGATATTAATCGGCAGAGGAATTGGTGATATTTTTGCAACAATAGAATCTATTCCTTTTGGTGGTAATACAGACAAGTAAGGTAAATTAATTCTCCACAATCTTTTAACACTTCCCAAATTCCCTCCAAATCCTTGTGTAATTAATGAAAAATGTGTTACAGCTATGACTTGGTCATATTCTTACGTGGTGCCCTAAGTGTTATCATAAACCGTCTAGAGATCATAGATGCTAATCATATCGTCGGAGGAGTGGAATTGATAGGAGGAAGAAATTGTTGATATGTCGTCGTCATCAGAAGTTTATAAGGACGAGGCCTATTTGACAGAGATTGTAGAGAAATCTTCTGATGAAGACACCTTCAAGTTTTTCATTATCTTCGAAGAAAGTGATAAAGGCTTGCGATAGACTTACAAAAATTATCCATTCAATCACCCTATCCTTTATCGTTGTGGTATTACATTAAAATATCCATGTGGACCAGGTCAGTGGGAAATGTAGTTTTAACGGCTAGGATGTAGTCGATGATCTCTAGACAGATCTCATTTGTAGGATGAGATTAAGGTTCGGTCATTGGTGATATATTTAAGAAGTTTCATTATCGACATTTTGCAAGGGTAAGAATAGAAGCATACCTAACACATTTTCCAACAACGAAATCGGTTTCTCCAAAAAGAACCAACAAGTGGGAGATCACCATGTGTGCGCATAGAGTTAATGCCATGAAGTGGTGGGGAAATGGGACTCATTTACAGTCAAATTAAGAATCGTGTTAACATAGGCTTAGGAACCAATCATGTCGTGCCCTTTGGATGATGATATGGCTTTTGAAAAAGAGGTGTTTCGTCATCAGATTCAAGGAAACTTACAGAAGATTACTTTTGATCTCTTTTCCTCGATGACGATGTTGTAAATGCATCATCATTGGGATTTTGGTTTCGATAAAGTTGAAGAGTGGAAAGTAAATAAATGGTGAAAAGACAAAGATCAAGGTCATTTGAATCAAAAAAAAGGAAGGGGTGGGGGGAGAATTTTTGTAGTTGCTAATGGTTCACTTTGGAAAAGGGTTTGAAGCTTGTTGAGTAATGTATGATGGGTATAAAAATATAAACTTAAAAATTAATGAAGATATTCTTCTCTCTGGCTTCGGTGACCATATTCAAATATTAAGCTTGTAAGTGAATAAACAATCAGGTAGGTAAAGAGTAGTGCCTTTCCAAAATTTTGGTAGTATGGGTCTCCACCAAAAATAATAGTTTTGGTGGGGTGGTTGTGTTCTCAACAAAGATTTATTTTATAAATATGAAATAAAATCTACCTAGATTTGCGACCAAATATCATGGCTTCATTATTTTGTTGTTTTCTATTTTAACAACTAGGAAACAAGCATGGTTTTAATGTATCTTGTTGAGGGATTTCTTAGAAAAACTGTTGTATAATAAAAACCATTCACCTCTACAAGAGTGGGATGGTTAGAGAAAATAATATAATACATCATGGGTTAGTTTTCTATGCTATAATAACAATTTAATTTTCATATTAATAAAATACATTTCCAGATTTAGTCTTGGCATGGGTATAATTCTTTAGGCTCTATAGTTGACTTTCAACAATGTATTATGGAAGAGGAAGGGCCCCCTATTCTTGTATAACACTGTTCATTTATACTTTTATTGTTTTCATTTATGTTTTAAAGATTATTGTTGTTTGATTAATTGTGTGATAGTTTATATTGAGTTACCAGTGTGGTGTGCAAATTTTATACTTCAATTTACCAACTTACTAATTAAGCAATCATCTATTGAGTTATATTATGAAATATACTAAAATAGAGTAATGTTGTAGAAAGATTCAGATCTTGAATATTGAACACTTATTACAACCTATTATTACAACACTTGTGGATATAGTAGGTTATAATTCAATGATGGATTGTAGTAGTTGTAAGTTGATTTTTCTAGCTTTTCATTATTAGTTAAAATCTTGTTTTCAACTCATTTTTCAAGAATTTAGAATAAATCTATTTTTATTCCCAGTAAGATAGAATAAAGTAGACATTTAAATTTCACATTGAATATTTTTTTTCTATTAGCGTTAAACATATTAAGTAGACACTACAAAGGATCTAATTCTACATATATTGTACCCAGTATTTCACAAGTGATTACAAAGCCAGGTTAATAATTAAATGAACATCATTTAGATATGTTAACTTTGCAATTAAAGAAGATATTGATAAATTGGATGAAATTTTTTGCACCGTTGCGAGGGAAATACTAAAAAGAACTAGGGAATTTGTAATTTTAGTTTAAAAGGAACATAGTTTGAAATTGTCATTGAAAAAAATTGTTGACAATATTCTTTGAACCATTTTTAAACAAAGTTTTTCTTGCATACATAGGAAATCATTTATAAATAGAGAAATGAAAACAAAGGAATATAGATAGTAAGACACAAATACACATTCACTACAAAAATTTTGTAGTGCAGGATGCTCAATGCATTCATCACAGGAATTATGTGATGAGTCTCTATTTCACTAATTCAATTCATGATAGTTTAAGAATGCATGAATAGACCTAGGAATAATAGAGGAATATTTCTTGGTGGTACAAGAAGAACTACTCCAACCACTCCAACTCATGTTGCAATAAGAACCACTCCATCCACTAACCCATTGGCAGGTAAATCTACAAGAGGAGGACAAACAAGTAGAATTTTAGGAGCTAAAAGGGATGCAAAACATTCACTAGAGGACAAACATAACAAAACAAGGAAGATACTTGTTTTTGTTACTTTTGTTTTTCATTAAATGACAATATGGATTTTGTGTGAAAATAATATTTCTTTTGCCAATCAATTTCATTCGCATTTTATTCCTATGACCAATTTCAAGCATGCACAACATAATTTGCATTTTTAAGGATAGATGGTCACTCTACCCCATTCCATTTCATTTCATATCTCATTTTGATAACCATTGCACTATTATGTTTTTGAAGGGCCAATAATAGCTAAGCCTCCTTGATACATCTCGATGCTCAAATCTTCAACTCCTAGTTCATCCCTATGGTGCATTGCTTGACAACACATGTATTCCAACAAATCATGAACAACTTCAGTAACCATTGACACAAACAAATCAAAACAATGATGTTTTGACGTGTTAAAACTCCTATTGGGAAACATCCACAACCCCAACCAACATAGCCACTTGGAGAAATTTATTAATGCAAAATAAAAATTTACAGAGATATTTACAAGAGATTTTCTCACAATCTATCATTGGCAAATGACCCTCCATTCTCTTTAAATAGAGATCATGTACCAATCGGGCATTAATCCACAAATCAATGTAGTAATTAAGATTGAGGAGAATATGATCCATAGGATTACTATATGTTGGGAATATATCATGACCATCAAATTACCTAACTACAAATGCATACTAATGCATAATAAAGAAGCACAGAAAGAAGCACACTTTTTACATAATGACACATTACACCAAGTTGATATTAACTAACTCCTAAGTTTCTAAATATCCTAACATACCCCCTTAAGAAATACTTGGGATGATATTGATTGATTTACAAATATGACACAATAGGAGAAGGAAGGAGGAATTATAGCATGTMCCCCCTTAATGACAACTTCCTGAACTCCTGACATAGATCGAAGTTTGGAGAAATTCACTTCTGTAAGAGACTTTTTGAAAATGTTTTCCACTTGATATTATGTAGGGAAAAATAACACTTCAATAACTCAATCATGAATGAGATTTTTGATAAAGTGTGTGTGTAGTTMGATGTGTTTTTTGCACTGGTGTTCAAATGCCTCCTTGGTGAGCTTGATGGAACTATGATTGTCACAACAAAGGGTGTTCAAATCTGGTTGCTAGAATAAAAACTATGAAAGGATTTGTTGAATCCACAAGGATTCTTGACCTGCATTAACCATTGCTCGATACTCTACTTCCACCGAAGAAAGAGAAATAACATGTTTCTTGTTACAATCCTATGTGATAGGTCATGAACAAAGGTTGAAAACATAACCCACAATATACTTTCGATCATTAAGGTCATCGAACCAATTTCAATCAGTGAAACCAACCAATTAAGGATTCCCCCTTGAACTATAATGTATCTAAAAATGAATCGTACCCCGAACATACCAAAGTGTTCTTTTTTATTCTTTCTAGTGGCTTTCATGGGGTCTCTGCATATATAAAGAAACAATACCAACAACAAAGGGAATATCAAGGCAGGTATGAGTCAAGTATAAGAGGCTACCAACTAATTGATGGTACAAAGTGGAATCAACTTCAGAAGAAGTACATGTGGCAACATGTTTGAATCCAGACTGGAAGGGATAAGGGGTTGGTTTTGAATCTTCCATGTGAAAGCAATGAAGAATCACAAGCATAATTAGACTGGGAAAGAAAAATTCCTTCCTTGGTTTGCAAAAATTGGAGGCCAAGGAAAGAGTGGAAATAGCCTAAGTCAGTCATTTCAAATTTCTTCTTAAGGTTGGTTTTCACATGGTTTAAAAGTTTTGGGTCACTACTAGTGAGGATAAGAAAAAAAACATAAAGAACAAGGATTATGAGATGGATTCCTACTTTCTTGGTATATACATTAGGGTCAAAATGGCATCTAAAAAAGTCGATATTAAGAAGAAATCTGTCCATTTTGGCATACCAAGATCAAGGAGCTTGATTAAGTCCATACATGTATTTTCTAAGGCGAAAAACAAGACTAGAGTCATTCTAGACATAACTGTGAGATTTTTCCATGTAGATTTATTCTTGCATATCCCCATGTAAGAAGGAAGATTTTAACTCCTTCTGATGGACCTCCCATTTATGTGAGGCTATAAGGGATAGAACAAAGAAGATGGAATTCATTTTTTCTATAGGGGAAAAGGTTTTATTATAGTCAATGCCTTCAAATTGAGATAACCCTTTGGAAACTAACTGGGCCTTATGTCTTTCAATAGTTCCATCTGATGCGTACTTAGTTTTGTACACCCATTTATATCTGTCAAGTTTTCTACCTTTCAGAAGAGGTAAAAGATCTGAAGTATCATTGGTCATTAAAGAACGATGATCCTCATTCATTGTTGCATCCCAATCTGGATGACCTGAAGCTTCTACAAATGTCTCTAGATCACGAGTGTTTGAAAATTGAGACAAAAAAGAAGAGGCTCACTGGAAATGTGAACGTGTCCAATGCTGATCTGAAGGATCACCGACAATATCACCATCTACTTCTTGTGTTTAATTAACCCATCTAGAAAGATATGGTGTTGATTCACGTTCATGTTCAATGGACTCACCTGGAGGAAGGTGAAAAAGTGGAGGTGGATTTTCATCTTCATTGTCATCATCTAATGAAGAAGAAACCAGAATAGGAACAAAAGAAGGCACAAACAACGAAAATAGTTGTAATATTCCATATATAAAATAGTATGAAGAACATAAATAATTAGCTAGAAATGGAAGATAAACAATTACATAACCAGAACAATACCACAATGACACCAGAATAACACCAGAATAACACCAGAATAACACCAGAAATAACACTTTGATTACTGAGAGCAATGTTCACTTGCCTCTTCGAGGGGGAAACCTCCAACATAGTAGAGCTATATTAAAATAATATCCAAGACAAAAATTCTCATACCCTCTACTCCTATTTATACTAAATATGTCTATCCAAAAGAACAATCTAGAGGAAGATCCTTCTATAAGTGGAAGATTCTATTAGGTTTTCTTACATTTGACTTATTCTTCCTTATTGCTAGGCATTATTAATATTGGCCTTTATTACATGGAAATACATTATTCTACCTACATGAGGGGTTAGTTCCCTAACATGTCCTCCCCCTTAAAAAAAACCTTGTCCTCAAGTCTTGAGATGAGGAAATTGTTGTAGATTGGTAGATGGTTCCCAAGTGGCATATGTGGGAGTTGTATCTTTCCATTGGACTAACACTTCCTTGATGGTCTATTGACATAGACAATGCTCACGCTGGTCCTAAAATACTTGTGGTTGTAGAAAAATGGCGCCTTCTTCGTTCAACTCAGGAAGGTTGGTTTGATTTTGGCACTTAGTTCCAATCACCTTCTTTAAGTAGGAAACATGAAAAAAAAGATGGAGATTAGAATGACTGGGAAAAGGTAATTGATAGGACACCTGTACCACATGCTTGATAACAGTATAAGGACCATAAAATTTGGGCACCTTTATGAAAATGATCAGCCTTGATGGAATTTTTCTTATAAGGTTGCATTCGAAGAAACCCCTGATCTCCTTATGAAAATTGATGTTTAGAGCGACCTTGATCTGCCTGTTGCTTCATGCAATTATGGGCCATGATCAAATTCTCTTTGAGGGTACAGAGAATAACCTCTCGAACTATAAGCATTTGGTCAACTGCCTAGACCTTTGAGACACCTGGAAAGTATGAGAGAATGGAAGGTGAATTTTGTCCATATACTTGTTCAAAAGGAGTCATGCAGGTAGTTGTATGGTAAGAAGTGTTCTACCACAATTCAACTAGTGGTAACCATTGTTCCCATTGATTTTTTCATTTCGATGCAAAACACCTCAAATATGTTTCCAAACACTTGTTGAAAACTTCAATTTGACCATCAGTCTGGGGATAATAAGTTGTGTTGAGATGATATTGGGTGCCTTGTATCTTGAACAATTATTGCCAACAATTGCTAGTGAAAGTGGGGTCACGATAAAAAAAAATAGAATGAGGCATTCCATGAAGCTTGAATACCTGATCCATGAAAATTTGAGCCATGGTGGATGTTGTAAATGGGTGTTGAAGAGCACATAAATGAGCATACTTGGAAAGACGATCAATATTTCTCGATTTAGGTAATCCTACAATAAAATCCATAGAGATATCCCTCCAAATAGTAGGTGGAATTGGAAGAGGCTATAGTGTGCCAGGAGATTTGAATATTTAGCCCTTTTTGCATTGACAAACATCACATTCTACCAAAAAATTGCAAACTTCTTGTTTCATACCATCCCCCAAAAAAGAATGTTTGACCCGATCATAGGTTTTGGTAAATCTTGAGTGCCTAGCGATGGGTGTAGCATGAAGCTCAAAAAGTACCAAGGACTTAAGTTTTGACTGTTTACTTAAATACAAATGGCTTTTGTATCGAAGCTCACCATTGTTCCAATAGCACCCTGGGGAAACTAGAGAATTGACCTGCAATTGTTGTATCAGATGGAAAATTTTGGGATCATGTAGCCATTCTTGGCAAACATCTTAGAGCCAATCTAGTACAATGAAGGAGAGGGAAAAAAGGGACCTTTCATCTTCATATTTTCTGGAAAGTGCATCAACAACCACATTGCATTTTCCTTTCTTGTAAATGATCTCATAATCATATCCAAAGAGATTAGTCACCCATTTTTGTTTCTCTGGGGAGTAAAGACGTTGTTCCATAAAATACTTGAGGCTTTGATTATGTGTCTTAATTTGGAAGCATTTCCCCAATAGATATGGATGCCAAAGATCCACTACATGCATAATAGAAAACATTTCATTTTCATAGATTGATTTGCCCAAATTTCTCTCTGACAGTTGTTTGCTAGTAAAGGCCAAAGACCGACCCTCTTGAATAAGGACTGCTCCAATTCCTTTCCTGGAAGCATCACATTCCAGGACAAAGGTCTTTGATGAAATCAGGAAGGGCCAGGACTGTAGTAGTGCACATGACCATCTTCAAGGTTTAAAAGGCATGAGAAGCTACAAGAGTCTAAGTGAAATAATGATTTTTAAGGAGAGCAGTGAGAGGTACTACGATATTTCTATAATTCTTAACAAACTTGTGCTATAACTTGTTAAACCCAAAAATCCACACAAGTTTTTGAGAGTATTTGGGTGAGGAAAATCCTACATAGCTTCAATATTTTTAGGATCCACCTTGACATCGACCTTTCCAACAATATGACCCAAGTACTCGACTTCCGAGGCACCAAAAGAACATTTAGATTGTTTGAGGAAAATTTGGTGCTGAGAGAGTAGATGGAGAATTATATCCATGTGACCAAGATGGGTTGTCTAGGTTTTACTATAGATGAGGATATCATCAAAGAAAACTAAGACAAAATGACGGAGAAAAGGACAAAAGACATGATTCACGAGGATTTGGAAAGTGGAGGGGGGCATTACAAAAGCCAAAGGGCATGACCAAAAACTCATAGTGGCCCTCATGAGTTTGAAATGCAGTCTTAGGAAACTCTTCCTTGTTCATACGTATCTAGTGGTAGCTAGAACAAAGATCAAGTTTAGTAAAGAACTGGGCACCATTCAATTCATCCAAGAGGTCATCAATGACATGAATGGGGAATTTGTATTTAATGGTGAGTTTATTGAGGGCGTGGAAGTTAGGACACATGCACCAAGAACCTTATTTCTTAAGGAACATGACCATAGGAGAAGAGTAGGGGCTTGTACTAAGACAGATAACACTTGCGTTGAGAAATTATTGAACAATTTTCTCAATTTCATTTTTTTGGGAAACAAGATGACGATAGGGATGGATATTGGGAGGAAGGATGTAGGGGACAAGGGGAATGGAATGATCATGAACACCATGGGAAGAAGGGAGTCCATGGGGAGTGGAAAAAAAAACTTGATGTTTAGAGAGGATGGATTGGAGGTCCTGCGACACAAAGGGTTTCTTAGTGGCTTGAATGGAATGGAGTTGTTAAATAATGCCATAATGACCTTTTTTGAGAAGATTTTGCATGCGATGGGAATTGATGATCTCCGGGGAACCAATGATGATGCCTTGGAACTTATATTGTTGGCCCTCTTGGTCGAMTTGCAAGGTTAATTCCTTAAAATCCATGAGAATGGGACCCAAAKTCCTTAGCCATTATGCACCCAACACAATTTCACAACCACCCATGTCGATAGAAAACATATGAGATTTCATGTGGTACTGACCAATTTGGAGATGCACATTTTCACAACACCCTCCGCATTTCATGGACCCGTGATTGGAAATCATGATTTGAAAAATATTGATGGCACAGATATARCAATTAGTTTCTTCGAAAATGCGKTGATGAATAAAATTATGGGTGCTTCCAATATCAGCAAGAATTATGATCTTTCGATGCTTAATGTAACCAATTATATTGAGGGTTTGGGGAGAAGAGAAGCCAATGAGAGGATTCAGGGAAATGATCAGTTCGACTTTAGGAGGGTCAGAGGGAGGGGTCATGTCAGTGGGTTTAGGTGACACAACCACAATGGGAGCCTCAACATCGTCTTCTGAAACATCCTCCGAGATGGACATAAAAAGATTTTGTTCCTTACACTTGTGCCCAGGAAAATATTTTTCATCATAATTATAACAAAGGTCTTTGAGTTGGCATTCAACCATTTATGCCTTGGTCAATTTCTGGATCTTTAGTGGAATAGAAGGAGGAGTGGGAGTGACTATTTTAGTGCAAGGAATAAAGGAGGGTTTTCAGTTTTGAGAAGATACAACCTGTTGTGCTTCCTTATCTCTTTTAGTAGCGTCTACCCAAATCTGAGGCCGATCCATGAGTACATGGGCATGAATCTCATCCTTGAGGCCACTGATAAAACATTCTTAGAAAAAAACATTAGACATGCCCTCTGTACGGAAATCCAATCGCTCAAAAGTGGCTATAATGTCTTCCATTGTGCCAGATTGTTTC
>JASDQU010500710.1:17817-46695 GCA_032191745.1 Picea mariana | reverse complement strand
GGTTGAATTTTTAACATTTTCAAAAAACAAATGTGTTCTTTTTAAATAAATAAAAAGGTGTGTTTTTTCATTTAAAAAATTGTGTTTTTCATTTAAAAAAATGTATTTTCATTAAACAAGACAAATTTTCATTTAAAAAAATGAGTTTTTATAGAAAAATGTGTTTTTTTTTTCCTAAAAACGTATTTCTTTTTTCTTTCGAAAAAAATTAAATAGAAAAATGTGTCTTTTTTTCTTTAAATTAAAAAAGAAACATGTATGTGGAGTTTCTTTTTTCATTTTTTTTTTAATGTAAATTTTAAAAATAAAATAAAATTGATTAATAAATAAAATATCACTTTTCGATTTACAAGCTAAATTGAAGTTCTTTGTTCGTGATAGTACCAGTGATCATGCTACTGTGTCAATTAAGTCACAATTTTAACTCCAAAAATAAGAAGGGTGCTACTGGTAGCATCACTTTTCAATTTGAGGGTCAATTTTCTGCAATGCAATTTTAACAGTATTGGTTGCCAATGCAATGATTTCAAGCAAGTCACAATTTTAACCACCTTGCAAAAAAGGGGTGCTACCAGTAGCACTGTCTTTTGAAAGGGGGTAAAAATTGCAACAAGGATAATTTTAAGGATGGAAATATATTTTGAAATGTAGAAACCTTGGCGAATATTACTAGTCCTTTATACCTCAACTATAAAAGTTTGACAATATTTTTGTTAAAATATTCAAATTTCTAAGGATTTTGTATAGTTTTTATAAAATTTGGGCGATTTTTAAGGTAAAATAATTGTCCTATAGAATTTGGGTGAATAATTTTTAGAATGGTGAATCTTTTTTTGGAAAAAAAACATGGAAAATTAGCCCATGGGAGAAATTTAGCCACTAAATGTTTCCTTGAAATGCAATCTCTAAAAAATGAGAACTCTGGAGAGTTTTCGTTAAGTTGGTAACTTTGTTTAATAATAATTTCATTACAATGAGGTTGAAGAAATATGTAACCTTTGACTTCTTTAGAATAACCAAAAAATATACGCTTCTCACTTTTAGGTTGCAATGCTTTCCTTTTCTCATTAGGAATGTGAGCCCGTGCTACACTGCCAAATACACATAAGTGACTTACATCTGGCTTAATGTTATTCCATGCTTCTTCCAGTGTTATATTTTTAATAGACTTTGTTGGAGTGTGATTTACTATGTAATTTGCACAATTAATGGTTTTCGTCCAATATTTTAGACTTAATACATTAGATTGGATCATACAATTAGTCATTTCTTTTAATGTGCAATTCTTTCTCTTAAAAACACCATTTTGTTGTGGTGTATATGGAATAGTGTGTTGCATTTAGATGCTATGTGTAGTGAAAAAATTGTAAAATTATTTTTCACATATTCGCCTCCATTATTTGTTCTTAACCTTTGAATTTGATGTCCATATTTCTTTTCTAGAAGGACCTTGTGGGCCAAAAACTTGTCAAAAACTTCTCCCTTAAGTTTTAATAAGTAAATCAAAGTGCATCTAGAAAAGTTATCAATAAAAGTTAAGAAATACTTGCACCAAGAGAAACAAGGAGAAGAAATGTTAGGATATTTATACACTTCAGAGTTCGCTAAGATCTACTCGATCTAATGTGTCGTTAGGTAAAAGTGTGTTTCTTAGTTTGTTTCTTTAGCATGCATTAATATGCATTTGTAGTTAGGAAATCCGACGGTCACGATATGTTCTCGACATAAAGTGATCCGACGGTTCATATTCTCCTCGATCTTAACGACCATTTATCAGTGGATTAACACCCGATTAGTCCATGATCTCTATTTAAATAGCATGAAGGGTCATTTTCCAATGATCGATTATGAGAAATTCTCTTGTAAAATCTCTCTATAATCTTTTTCTTCTGCATTAATAAACTCCTCCAAGTGGCCTCGTTGGTTGGGGTTGTGGATGTTTCCCCGTAGGGGTTTTACCACGTCAAAACATCGGTGTGTTGATCTTTGATCTATTTTTTTTAGTGGTTATTGAAGGTGTTTGTCCTTTGTTGGAATACATGTGTTGTCGAACATGGTATCAAATCTTGTTTGAAGACCTGCTCCTATTATAGGTCGAGATCGTGAAGGCGAGTTACCTCATCTCCATTTTATGTTATTTACGTACATTTATGGGCTAACAGGACTGTTCCATTGCATTTGGAGCGCTTGTTTTAGTGAGGAACATTTTTCGTTTCACTCCAAAAGGTTTATGTTTTCCCAAGATACAACCATTTCAGTCATATCCGGAGGTATAAAGCTTGAGTACGCATTTTTTAAATTTTTGCAAAGTATTGTTTTTGGTTTTATTTCAGTTTTATATTATTTGTTTATGAGTTGCTACTCTTTTAGATCTGCATATGTTATTTTCCCCGTGCCCTATGCGATCTTGGCAAATCGGAAACAAATAGGAAAATGTGCATCTTCCGAGTAAACTAACCGAGATCTAACCCTTGTTGTCATCGAGAAGCAAAAAAAATTTCTTGTGTGAAAAGAGTTTTTTTAGCACGCTCTCTAAGGCTGTCTTCAACAACAACATCAAAAACAACAACACCCCCAATCCTCTTTATAAACAACACAATATGTTTTGCTATCCCATTTGGTTAAAACTTGTCTTATTAAGTAAGAGGTATTGAATTCAAGTCTCTCTTTTTGAAAAAGTTCATGCTCCATTGTAAAGTGTATTTCACTTCAACTATAAAAGTGAATCACTATAAGTAGCTTTAATACTTTATTTTAGAGTTATTTATTTTGCATGCATCTTTTCTTTGATAAAGTAACTTCATTGTAAAAGTGATCCCCACTTCTTTTTATAAAAGTGGATCACTTCATAAAGCAATTTACATCACCATGTGGTCCTTTAGTTATCGTTTATGTCTTTCAGTGTATTTCACTTCAACTAAAAAGTGAAATACTATAAGTAGCTTATGTCGTTTATGTTATCATTATCGTTCATTGTAAAGTGTATTTCACTTCAACTATAAAAGTGAATCACTATAAGTAGCTTTAATACTTTATTTTAGAGTTATTTATTTTGCATGCGTATTTTCTTTGATAAAGTAACTTCATTGTAAAAGTGATCCCCACTTCTTTTTATAAAAGTGGGTCACTTCATAAAGCAATTTACATCACCACGTGGTCCTTTAGTTATCGTTTATGTCTTTTTTTTAAAGGGCATAACTCTCACATCCAAAGTTCGTTTTTAGTGCCATTTTTTTTAAACCACGTAATTTTTCAAGATCTTTCCATCCAGATCATCAGTTTCAGTTTTTAAATCCATATTATCTACATATTTAATATGTATTATTCCAATAATCTTTTTCTTACTAGCACCAACTACTTCCAATGAAAATCTCATATGGAGGATTTATTAAGAAGTAAAGGCTTGTACCAGATTATCTTGGGAAAGGAAAAAGAACCCATTGATGTTGATAAGAAAGTAAAATGGGATAATAGGAGTGACGAAACATGTGGACTAATCAAAATGTCCATCTCTCCTGATTTAAGGTTCCACCTTAAAGAAATTGATGACCCCCATGAAGCTTGGGAAAATATTGAAATTGTGTTAGGTAAACTCAATATTATTCGATAAAAACAATTAGAAAATCAAGTACTGAATTTAAATCCAAGTGATTTTTCTTGCATTGGAGACTATCTATATAAGTTTAAAACACTCACAATTTTATGTGAAGAAGGTGTGATAAAGATGGAGAAAGAGTGTTACATTTATTTTATTCTCTCTAAGCTAGGTAGTGCATATTCTGTGTTTGTATTTACGTTTTATTACATGAGAGAGGCTCTAGGGATAACTTATAAAAAACCCACTCTTGAGTCCTTTTGTGATGCTTTGATTAGAGAGGAAGATAACCTTGTACAACTTGGAGTGATAAACACTTCAGGTACCTCCAACAAATCCTTAGTTTCCCAGCAGAAAGATAAACCCAAGAATCCCAAGAAGCAACATCCTCGCTACAACAACAAACAACATAAGGGTCCCAAACCTGCTCAGACAACTTCAACTCCTAATGGTGACAAAGGAGAAAAATATAAAAATAAGAACATTGACATACATTGCAACTTTTGTGATAAAGGTGGTCGTGATGAGTCAAAATGTTTCAAGAAAATGGAAGCTTTAGAAGCAGTGTTGAAAAAGAACAACATCTGTATTGATTCTACTTCTTCTTCTTCTTCTTCTTCTTCTCATGGACATGCACTTTCTGCTTCTGGTTTCTCCTTCAATACAACATCTAATTCTTCTTCTGATGAGTGGCTTATTGATTATGGAGCATCTTATTATATGGCTAAGTAAAAAGACATATTTTCTACTCTAAATGAATGTAACACCTAGAAAATATTTGTTGGTGATGATAGATCTCTTAGTGTTGTAGGATCTAGAACAGTTCAAGTAGATAATGGTCATTTCAATGATGTATTATGTGTTCCAAGTCTTTCTTGTAACCTTCTATTAGTATATCAAATCACTCATTCAGGTGAAGGTAAAACCGTAGAGTTTTCACCTCACCAAGTTGTAATCAAGGATCTAAAAGATCCTAAGCATGTTCTTGTGACTGGAATTGTTGATGATATTACCAGGTTGTACAAGTTTGAAAACTTTGGGTCATCATATTTTTCATCATTTTTTTTTTGTTCATAGCGATGACTTGAGAAAACTTTTGCATGAGCAGTTTGTTCATCCAAACTATCGCTCATTGCAACAACTATGTAATCAACAAATGGTGGTTGGTCTTCCTCCTGTTTCATGCAGAGATGGTGTTTGTGTCGATTGTGTTCTCTGAAAACATCATCGGGACAATTTTGACAAACGTGCCTCTTGGCACACCTCGGGCCCTTTGCAGCTTGTTCACAACGATTTGTGTGGTCCAATTTCTTCTCCTTCTTTTTCTGGGTGCAAGTATTTCTTAACTTTCATTGATGATTTTTCTAGATGTACTTGGGTTTACTTCTTAAAACTTAAGAGCGAAGTTTTTGACAAGTTTTTGGCCTACAAGGGCCTTGTAGAAAAGCAATCTGGACATCAAATTCAAAAGTCAAGAACAAATAATGGAGTTGAATATGTGAACAATAATTTTACAAGTTAATGCACTACACAGGGAATCCAAATGCAACACAATGTTCCATATACACCACAACAAAATGGTGTTGCTGAGAGAAAGAACCGCACATTAAAAGAAATGGCTAATTCTATGATCTAATCTAAGGGATTAAGTCTAAAGTGTTGTGCATAATCAATCAACTATGCAAATTACATAGTAAACCGCACTCCCACAAAGGCTCTTAAAAATACAACACCAGAAGAAGCTTGGATTAAAATTAAACCAGATGTAAGCCACTTCTATGTATTTGGTAGTATAGCATGGGTTCACATTCCTGATGAGAAAAGGAAAGCATTGAAGCCTAAAAGAGAGAAGTGTATATTTGTTGGTTATTTTGAAGATGTCAAATGATAAAGACTTCTTCAACCACATTGTGATGGAATTATTATTAGAAGAGATGTTAAATTTGATGAAAATATCTTGGCCTGCGAGCCTAATTCGGTGATTGTGCCTTCTTCGGCTTGCGATCCATATTCATCATTTGTACCTTATTTTTTTCCTATTAAGGTTTCTTCTTCAGATGATGATAGTGAGGATGAAAATCGACCTCTGCCTACTCACCTTCCTACAGATCAATCCTTTGAACCTGAACCAACACCAACTCCACCGCTTCCTAGATGGCTCTGTTCAACATGAGAAGCAGCTGGTGATCTTGTCGATGATCCTTCATATCAGTTTCAGAGATGCTCAAAGTTCCAACAAGCCTCTTCTCTTTTGGCTCAATTTTCAGAGACTCGTGATCCACAGACATTTGCAGAAGCTTCAGGTCATCCAGATTGGGATACAACAATGAATGAAGAGTATCGTTCTTTAATGGAAAATGATACTTGGGATCTTGTACCTCTTCCAAAAGGAAGAAAAATTTTCATATGTAAATGGATCTACAAAACTAAGTATGCATTTGGATGGAAGTGTTGAAAGAAACAAGGATTAGTTAGTTACCAAAGGATTTTCCCAAGTTGAAGGAATTGACTATAATGAAACCTTTTCCCCTGTGGCCAAAATGAATTCCATCTGCCTTGTTCTTTCCCTTATTGCCTCACATAAATAGGAGGTCCATCATATAGATTTTAAATCCTCCTTCTTGCACAGATATTTGCAAGAACAAATATACATGGAACAACCTCCTAGATATGTCCATAATTACTCTAGCCTTGTTTGTCTCCTTAAGAAATCTTTTTATGGTACTAAGCAAGCTCCCCAAGCTTGGTATGACAAAATGGAAAAAATTCTTATTGATACTAGATTCTCTAGATGCCATTCTGATTCTAATGTATATACCAATAAAGTAGGAAGCCATCTCATAATCCTTGTCCTTTATGTTGATGACCTTATCCTTATTGGTAGTGACTCAAAACTTTTAAACCATGTGAAAACCAACCTTAAAAATAAATTTGAAATGACAGACTTAGGATTTTTGCACTATTTCCTTGGCCTCCAAGTTTTGCAAACCAATGAAGGAATTTTTCTTTCCCAGTCTAAGTATGCTTGTGACCTTCTTTGTCGCTTTCACATGGATGATTGTAAACCAACCCCTTCTCCCTTCTAGTATGGAGTCAACTTACTGCCACCTGTACTTATCCCAAAGTTGATGCCACCCTATACCATCAGTTAGTTTGTAGCATCTTATACTTGACCCGTACTCGTCCTGATATTTCCTTTGTTGTTGCAGGTCTTGTTGCCCGGTGTATGAAAAAACCCTATGAAAGTCATTGGATAGAAGATAAAAGGAGAATTCTTTATTCCCATGGTACAATTAAGTTCGGGATATATTACATTTCAAGGGGGACTCCTTTATTGGTTGGTTTCACTATTTCAGATTAGGCCAATGACCTTGATGATCGAAAGTCTACTGTAGGTTACGCTTTCAGCCTTGGTTCAGGACCTGTCAATTGGGCCTGTAAGAAACACCATGCTATTACACTTTATTCAGCAGAAGAAGAGTACCGAGCAACAGTAAATGCAAGTCAGGAAGCCTTATGGATTCGATAGATTCTTTCAGAGTTTGGATTCCAGCAGCAGCATATGACCATCCTTTAGTGTGACAATCAAAGTGCCATCAACCTCGCAAAAGATCTAGTTCAACATCAATGCAAAAAATACATTGAGATACAAATGCATTTCATTAGAAAGCTCATTCGTGATCAAGTTATTGAAGTGCTCTTTTTTCCTACAAAAGATCAAGTTGTAAACATTTTCACAAAGTCTCTTACAGAAGAAAAGTTTTCCAAACTTCGATCTATGTTAGGAGTTCATGAAGTTCTCATTAAGGGGGGATAGGCTCTAATTCCTCCTTCCTTCTCCTATTGTGTCACTATTGTAAATCCTTCAATCCTATCCCAAGTTGTTCTTAAGGGGGATGCTAGGATATTTAGACACTTAGGAGTTAGTTAAGATCTACTCGGTCTAATGTGTCATTAGGTAAAAGTGTGTTTCTTTAGTATGCATTAGTATGCATTTGTAGTTAGTAAATCTGACAGTCATGATATGTTCCCGACATAGAGTGATATGACAGTTTGTATTCTCCTCGATCTTAATGGCCATTGATCTGTGGCTTGACACCCGATTGGTCCATGATCTCTATTTAAAGATCATGGAGGGTCATTTGTCGATGATCAATTGTGAGAAACTCTCTTTTAAAATCTCTTCATAATATTTTTCTTTTGCATTAATAAAATGCTCCAAGTGGCGATGTTGGTTGGGGTCATGGATGTTTCCCCGTAGTGGTTTTACCACGTCAAAACATCGGTGTGTTGATCTTTGATCTGGTTGTGTGAACAGTTACTGAAGGTGTTCGTCTTCTGTTGGAATAAATGTGTTGTCGAAAAAGAAAGTGGACCACAAAAGTCACAAGTCACTATGAACAAGTTTCAAAGAGGTTGAGGTGTGCCAAGACACACGTTTGTCAAAATTGTCTTGATGATGTTTTTCAAGAACACAACCAACACAAACACCATCTCTGCAAGAAACAAGAGGAAGACCAGTCACCATATGTTGATTACATAGTTTCTACAGTGATAAATAGTTTAGATGACCAAACCGCTCATGCCAAAGTTTTCTCAAGTCATCGCTATGAGCAAAAAAAACTGATGGAAAAGATGATGACCCAAAGTTGTCAAACTTATACAACTTGGTAATATCATCAACAATTCTAGTTGTGAGAACATGCTTAGGATCTTTGTAATATTGCAGATATAAAAAAGTATGCAAAACAAAAATAAATAGGTAGAAATGGTAGATGAAAAACAATATAATCATAACAACACCACAATAATACCAAAATGATACCAGAAGAACACCGGAAAGAGCACTTCGATTACTGAGAGCAATTTTCACTTGCCTCTTCGAGGGGGAAACCTCCAACAGAGAAGAGCTCTATTCCAAATAATATCCAAGAGAAAATTTCTCATACCCTCGAATCGTATTTATGCTAAATATGTCTATGAAAAGAACCATCTAGAGGAAGATCCTTCTAGAAGCGAAAGCTTCTATTAGGTCTTATTACATTGGACATAGTATTCCTTATTTCTAAGCCTTATTAATATTTACCTTTATTACATGGAAATATATTATTCGACCTATGTGAGGGGTTAGGCCCCTAAAATGCCCTCCCCCTTAAAAAAAAACCTTGTCCTCAAGGCTTGAGATTGATAAATTGTTGCAGAATGGTAGTTGGTTCCCAAGTGGCATCTGTTGGAGTTGTATATTTCCACTGGACTAACACTTCCTCGATGGTTCCTTGATGCAGAAGACACTCAGGCTGGTCCAAAACGACTTGTGGTTGTAGCGAAATGGCACCTTCTTCGTCCAACTCGGGAAGGGTGGTTTGGGTTTGGCACTTAGTTCCAATCACCTTCTTTAAGAAGGAAACATGAAAAATAGGATGGAGCTTAGAATGAATGGGCAAAGCTAACTGATAGGCAACATGTCCCACATGCTTGAGAATCATATAAGGACCATAAAATTTGGGCACTAGTTTCTAACACTGGTCAGCCTTAAGGGAATTTTGCCTGTAAGGCTGTAGTCGAAGAAACACCTGATCCCCTTCTACAAATTGACATTCAAAGCGACCTTGATCTACTTGTTTCTTCATGTGATTTTGGGCCATGACCAGATTCTCTTTGAGGGTATGAAGAATAGCCTCTCGAACTGTAAGCGTTTGGTCAACCGCCTAGACCTTCGAGACACCCGACAAATACGAGAGAACTGAAGTTGGATTTTGTCCATATACCGCTTCAAAAGGAGTCATGCAGGTAGTTGTATGGTAGGAAGTGTTGTGCCACCATTCATCTAGTGGTAACCATTGATCCCATTAATGTTTCCTTTCCGATGCAAAACAACTCAAATATGTTTCCAAATATTTGTTGACAACTTCAGTTTGGCCATTAGTTTGGGGATGATAAGTTGTGCTGAGATGCAATTGGGTGCCTTGTAGCTTGAGAAATTCTTGCCAAAAAAATTTGGTGAAAGTGGGGTCTTTATCAGAAACAATAGAATGTGACATGCCATGAAGCTTGAAGACCTGATCCATGAAAAGTTGAGCCACAGTGGATGTTTTAAATGGGTGTGGAAGAGAATACTTGGAAATATGATCAACTACCACCATAATGACTGATGTATTGTCTGATTTAGGTAAGACGACAATAAAATCCATAGAGATATCTCGCCAAATAGCAGGTGGAATCGAAAGCAGTTGGAGTGTGCCTGGATATTTGACTATTTCTCCCTTGTTGTGTTGACACACATCACATTCAACCACATAATTATGAACATTCTGTTTCATACCATCCTATAAAAAAGAATGTTTGACCCGTTCATAGGTTTTGGTAAACCCGGAGTGCCCAGCTGTGGGTGTATCATGAAGCTCATAAAATACCGTGGATTTAAGTTTTGATTGTTTACTTAAATATAAATGACCTTTGTATCAAATCTCCTCATTGAGCCAAGAGTACCCTAGGGAAACTGGAGAATTGGACTGCAATTGTTGTATTAGATGTGAACTTTTGGGATCGTGTAGCCATTCCTGGAGAACAACTTGGAGCCAATCTGGGACAATGAAGGAGAGAGAAAAAATGGGCCCTTCATCTTCATATTTTCGGGAAAGTGCATCAACAACCACATTGTCTTTTCCTTTCTTGTAAATGATCTCATAATCATATCCAAAGATATTAATCACCCATTTTTGTTTCTCGGGGGAGGAAAGACATTGTTCCAAAAAATACTTAAGGCTTTGATGATCTATCTTAATTTGGAAGCGTTTCCCCAATAGATAAGGGCACCAAAGATCCACGACATGAAAAATGGCCAACATTTCCTTTTCACATATTGATTTGCCCAAATTTCCCTCTGATAGTTTTTTGCTGGTAAAGGCCAAAGGCCGACCCTCTTGCATAAGGACAATACCAATTCCTTTCACGGAAGCATAAGATTCTAGGAACAAGGTATTTGTGAAATCAGGATGGGCCAAGAATGGAGTTGTGCACATGGCCATCTTCAATGTTTGAAAATCCTGAGCAACTGTTGGAGTCCAAGTGAAAGAATTATTTTTAAGGAGTGTAGTGAGAGGTGTCGCAATCTTTCCACAATTCTTAAAAAACTTGCAATAATAACCTGTTAAACCCAAAAATCCCCGCAATATTTTGAGAGTCTTTGGGTGAGGCCAATATTGCATAGCGTCAATATTTTTAGGATCCACCCTAATGTCGGCCTTGCCCATAAGATGACCCAAGTACTCTACTTCCGAGGCACCAAAAGCACATTTAGATTGTTTGAGGAAAATTTGGTGCT
Organism: Picea mariana; assembly: GCA_032191745.1. Lineage (NCBI taxonomy): Eukaryota > Viridiplantae > Streptophyta > Pinopsida > Pinales > Pinaceae > Picea > Picea mariana. The sequence goes on along the minus strand of JASDQU010500710.1, from coordinate 35,776 downwards.
GAGAGAGTAGATGGAGAACTCAATCCACATGAGCAAGATGGTCTCTCCAGGTTTTTCTATAGATGAGGATATCATCAAAGAAGACTAACAAAAAATGATGGAGAAAAGGACGAAAGACATGATTCATGAGGCTTTGGAAAGTGGAGGGAGAATTACATAAGCCAAAGAGCATAACCAAAAACTCATAGTGGCCCTCATAAGTTCTAAAGGAAGTCTTAGGAATGTCTGCCTCTTTCATATGGATCTGGTGGTAGTCCGAATGAATATCAAGTTTAGTAAAGAATTGGGCGCCACTCAATTCATCCAATAGGTCATCAATAACAGGAATGGGAAATTTGTCTTTAATGGTGAGTTTGTTGAGGGCACGAAAGTTAGGACACATGTGCCAAGAACCTTATTTCTTAATGAACATGACCACAKGAGAAGAGTAGGGGATCTTACTAGGGCAGATACCACCTGTGTTGAGAATTTGTTGAACCATTTTCTCAATTTCATATTTTTTGGAAAAGGGGTGATCATAGGGATGAATATTAGGAGGAAGTATTCCTAGGACAAGTGGAATGGAATGATCATGAACACCACGGGAAGGAGGGAGTCCCTGGGGAGTGGAAAAAAACACTTGATGTTTAGAGAGGATGGATTGGAGGTCCAGGGACATAGAGGGTGTCTCAGTGGCTTGAATGGAATGGAGTTGGGAAATAATTACATAATGACCTTTTTTTAACATCTTTTCCATGTGATGGGAACTAATGATCTCTAGGGGGCCAACGATGATGCCTTGGAACTTATATTGTTGGCCCTTTTGGTCGAATTGCATGGTTAATTCCTTAAAATCCATGAGAATGGGACCCAATGTCCTTAGCCATTCTGCACCAACACAATGTCACAACCGCCCATGTTGATAGAAAACATATGGTATTTCAGATGGTAGTCACCAATTTGGAGACACACATTTTTACAACGCCCTCCACATTTCATGGACCCACCATCGACAATCATGATTTGGAAATTATTGACTGCATGGATATAACAATTGGTCTTGTTGGCACAGGGGCATACCCAAGGTTCAACGCTTCAACAACACACCAAAAAAACCCTAAATACCGACCCTTTCGACAACACCTGTGAGGCAGGCAAAGTCTCACCCGAGGTAGAGGCAGGGGGGTTACAAGACTCAGGTGTATGTAATTAAGCTGGGACACAGATCTATGATTACAATTACTTCATATATTACTTAAGAACAACATGCATTATTTTATCATCCTTATCCACATCGCAGAACAAACCCTAAGAATAGCTCGGCGCAGTAACAATACACATGGCACTTAGAATCATAAGTTAGATCTAGCACATTCAACATAAATAAATCACTAAGTGTCCATAGATCTATCTATCATACATAACAACAAATGCACTAAGTAGATTCATAGCATAAACATCATAGAACAAAGAAAACCATCAACACATGATATATGTGGTTCACTCCAGTGTGGGGCTACATCCACCAATGACTTCTTCTTCTTTATTCGTCTCTAATCTCTTTCATTCTTCTGCTCCTGTGCACTAAGCCACAAAGCCGAGCTTCACATCGGACAGGTGATTTGTGCAGATCCACCTTCCCAAAATCAGGTCAAGGCACATAGCCAACTCCTCTACTAAGCACAGAGCCTTTCATACACAGTCTTTTGCACTAAGAAACATTGAAACTACTCTCATCTTGCACTTAGCTAATTACATCCCCTTCTTCATTACATTCTTATACTTATTTATAAATTTACAAAAAGGCCTAATCATGGGTAAACCCATGGGTCGACATCCCATAAACCCTAATACAAAACCCTAATGAACCCCATGTTGGGTCCACAGATCAAGTGAGATCCCAAGATCTTAGCTCCACCTGGGTGATCCATCTTCAACTAGCCTATCGAAGTCCAAAAAGGTGGTCAATCCTAACCAATGTTTCCTCAAACTTTGTCTAGGGACAACAGGCCCCCAACACTTACTTGTGACTCATCCCAAGTCACTTAGATCTGGGCAGCACTGCTTCGAAGGCCTCAATCTTAGTTCGGGCTGCCTCGACTTGTTGCTTCGCACAAGCTTCCTGCTCAGTGAACTCTTGGATCATTTTTTTCTATAACAGGCCCTTCAAGGCGTTGTTCCACTATCAAAACTACTTGGTCCAGTTGTGAACCTTGTCCTTAGATCTCTTCAAACACCGTGCAGGATTCCTCTTGCACCGGTTGTAGCCTCTATGTGACTTCCATTACTCTGTCGTGGATGGCAGTAATATGTTGTTGAGCCTCGCACTATTCTTGTGATATCTTCATTCTCTCGACTACAACGAGTGACCTCATCTGTGCCTGAACTATCAATTCATGTTTCTACTCCTCTTGTAGTTGTGCTTCCAACTTCCTTAGCTCTGTATCTTCCGTGGGGCATTTGTAGGTCTGTGCACTTCTTTTTCTCACCTGCTTGCATTATAAGGCGAGGGCTGTAATCCTTCCGACTACGCTTTTAGCGGCTTCCTCCCTCTGGTCGTGTACTTCCTACAGAGTACTTGGTACTGCTTGAATCTCCAACTCTGTTATCCTTGTTTGAAGTTGTTGAATGGCCTCAACGAGCTTCACCACTTGATCCTCAATTGATTCATGTTCTTCCTATGCCAAGCCTGGCATATAGCAAAGAGATCTACCCACCACTTCTTTGACCATAGCCTGCTCTGCGAGAAACTTGTCCTTTTTCCCTTTGTATCTTTGCTTTGTCTTCCTCAAGCATCCCCTGGAACTCATCCCTTTCACTTTCATAAGCAGTCACACAATACCGTGCAACTCACAGTTGCTTTAAGACTTCCTCTTTTTCTTTCTTTAGGGCTTCTATAGCCTTTTCATTTTCTTCTTGGACTTTTTGAAGCCGAGCCTCTGTTGCATCTGCAAGTATTCAAATTTGGGTTGGCTCATCCCCCAACTCTATAGTCTTTGACGAGGAAGGCATAGTAGATACTGCATGGATCGAGCGAATAGCTTCCTGTATCTCCTTCATCTCCTTCTCGACCTTCTCATACAACTCTTCCTTCTTTTCTTTGTATATCTGCAAGAGATCTTCGGACACATCCTCCATCGCTCTGTGGACTAGACCGATATCATCCTCTGTAAGCATATCCTATGGCTAGGGTTTATTGGCGTGCGTCTTCTTTCTCGTTGAAGGTTTCTGTGGAGAAACCTTCCTTTTCTTCAGTGTTTCTGTCCAGGTAGGAGGATCCTTCGGCAGTGTAGCTTCGCCTTCACCTTACTTTCCTCCTTCTTCCCCTCCTCCTTCTTGATTTACTTCATCTCCTCCTCCTCCTCCTATAGGCGAGCTAGGTCCACTTTCTTCTGAGGCATTGTCCTCCTCGTCAGTCTCTATGTTCTGAAATTCCTCCTTCTTCTTTTTCTTCTTTGAACTTGACTGTCCTCCATTCTCAAACTGGGTGACCAAGGGGATTCCTATGATGTCAGGGTTAAAGAGTTATGAATCATCAACTGGTGCAAGGAACTCCTCCGACCACTCTTTTGTGATCTGCTCCATGTCTTCGTCAGTCACCTTATAGTAATATTGTATTTCTTCCTTGCTCTCATCCTTGCATGCAGTGATATAAATAAAATGTGGATCTACGTGGAACTTAGCTAGTGGTTTGTACTGTTACAAGGTGTGCGGAGTCATGCGTGGGAACGATTCAATGGAAACCTTTAGCTACTAATAGTAGGCATGGAACACTGTGTCCGATTGACATTGCTTCAACATGTCATTTGTGTACCATAAGGTGGAAAATATAGCTGCCAATGGCTCTGATCGTCCAATTTATGGAAAATCCGGTCCCTTCGGCATTTGCCAAGCGACAAATGCAATCAGCATGAGTATCTAGCTGAAGTGGAACTCATATCCTTGATCGTGTGCTTCGCAACAATCCTTCTCAAGATCGTTAATGAGGTAACTCACCCAATTCAATTGCATTCCCTCCACGCATTTTCCTATGATGTCCACCACGAACCTGGTGGCCTACGTGGGATGATTCTTTCTTACAAGCTTTCCATCTATGAGTTGGCAAGCGAGGCGCAATGCACCATCCTAGATAGAGGCTACCTTGTAGCCTCGCTTTCCCTTCTCAACTTCATTGTATTCCTCCTTGATGCGTTGTTCCAGGGAGCGATCTGAGGTCTTCCCTAGGTAGAGTTGTTGAGGGTCGGGTCCTTGCATGATGAATCCTGTGATCAAGTGGATCAGCGTCAGATCCACAGTAATCCACCTGTCAAGCCATAGATATCCACCATGATAGCACGATAAGAGGAGTTTAATGCAAGCGTTAACCTCATGATGTCGGACAAGATGGGGAATATTCATGATGTTCAGTATCGTGGACTGTTCCAGCTCCTTAATCAAAGGTTAGAATACTATGCGAGGCTTCTTCCCAGTTGTCTTCATCAGGTATCTATGAGGTGCGAGCATGGTGTATTTCTTTTTGTTGCCAAGATTGAAATCACTGTTCTTCAAGGATGGGATCTGTCCCAACTGGATTCTGAGTACATGTATCTCCTTCGGGATGTACGCGGTGATCAAAGTGTATTCATCGTCTTGTGGGATGTTGTCACGGTTAACCACACGAGTCAAAGGTGAGATATAATTCGGTAAGATCGACGTGATCTCCTTTGCATTAAACAAATAGTCACGATGCTTACTTCGCTTCTCAGTTGCGAGGTTAGCACGACTAGAACATCGTGCAGTCGAAGGGGAAGCTTGGATTCCCCTAGTTGACGATGCCTGAACACCTTCATACATAGCTCTGTCATCCATAAACTTCTTAAGGACCTATTCGACAAACTTCTCTAACTTAGTCTGTTCTCCCAACATTCTCTCTTTTAAACAGACAGGTCGGGGTAGGTGAGTGAATAGATGGAGTAAACAATGGATGGTGAGGTCTAGGTTCTGAAATCATAGTTCGACACACAATCAAATCTATGATAGCTCAGTTAATCTCAAATGGCAAAAAGTGGTCCCGACACAATGACCAACGGGTTAAATAAGCAAGTATCGTAACAGATTCTTCTAATGGGAAGGAATTCTTCCATTAATGTGAATCTATCCATTATGGTGCAGTCTCAATGTTCCAAACACGGTCTGTTCACCCATAAATTTGCTTCCTAGTCGTTTCGGAGAATCATTCTAATGGTCGAGGTGCCTCCAACGGTCATATAGCTTCGTTGAGGCGAAGTCCCATTCTGTGTGGTTCTGCTGTTTCGGCGAGGTTTAAATACTGCAAATATGACTTCTGTGAATTTTTATCTATAGATTCCTATAGCTTTTCTAACTTGGATTTCTTCTTACTGAGCTTCCTTGCCTTCTTTCCTGTGATCTAAGTCTCTCTAACTGTTTCTGGATTTCTCTTTCCATTTTTATTCCTATCTTCTCCTAGCATAGTAACTTTGTGTTGTTGATGTGATCTCAAAGGGTTCGAAATTAATATACCTTCCCTTACTTCCTGGATGGATATACTTTCTTCTTGCATGGATAGGTCCTTCAAACTTTCTTGTGTTCTTTAAACTTCGACATCCAATTCTGTTGCCTTCTGTTGCTTCAATGCAAGTTCTCATTCTTCTATAAGTCAATCTATTTTTCTAGCTATGAAATCCCTTAATTATTTCTTTTTCTTTTGTATGGCTTCTTCCTTTGCTTTCCTTCTGATTTGATCCTTCTTGATCCAAGTCTTTCCTAACAAGAGTGAGAAAGGGGCATTTTTCTCAACAAAATTAATGACTTCAAATTCCTCTTTAGTCGATGTTTCATGAATAATAATAGGTACATTAGTAACTCTTCCATATAAGGTTATCATCTTTCCTTTGAATAAACCTATTCTTCCTAATGAAGGTATCACAATAGGCTTCCCTAAAATTTCCCAAATGTTTTTTTTCATAATATTCACTTGTGTTTCCTCATCCAAGACATAATCTATGTCAAAGTCTCCTATTCTTGTATCTATGCATTGTTTTTCCTTCAAGATATTTGCTAAACTAACATCTTTGTGACCATTCATTTGCTTCTTTCAACTGTTCTAATGGAGTATGAACTTTCTCTGATTCTTTCCCTTGATGATTCTTTAACGTGCTCTTATTTTCTTGACTTCCTTTGTATTTCTCTTGTCTCATGTTCATTTGTTCTACTTTAGCAATCATTCTTGGACAATCCTCAACTTCATTGCCAACAAGTCTATAACAAATACAAATAGGACCTGCACCAAGGAATTCCTTAGAAAGATGTCTCGGTCTTCTGCAATTATAACATAGGGTTATTCCTCTCTTTCTCTTGTAAGTTCCCCAACCTCTCTTGTACTACGCACTAGGATCACAATGCTGGACCTGCAATCTGCACAAATTCTTTCTAGGTTCCTACATCCACTTATTAGTCCAAAAATTGTTTCTATGCATAGGAATAACATATCTTTCTCTATTTTTATCAAATTTATTCAGATCAACTGTTTCTTCTAACTGCACCCTAGCTTTCAGACTAGGACATAATCTATCAAACATACTTAGATTCATGCTTTCGAAAAAAAAATCCACTTATCTTACTCTATCAAAGCACAAATATTTACTTCTTTCAAGATCTTACCTCTTCTCTTTAGAACAACTTACTCTCTTGGAACAAGGCTCCACAATTCAAGTAGAGTATTGCACACTACAACAATAGATCTCCACACAAAGCTTCTCTTTTCTTTCAGTTCCCAACAATCACAATTTCAAGTCTCGACAACAGAACCATTTGTTGGCACAGGAGCAAACCCAGGGTTCAACGCTTCAACAATGCACCAACAAAACCCTAACTGCCAACCCTTTCGGAAACACTTATGAGGCAGGTGAAGTCTTACATGAGGTAGAGACTATTGATATTATGGTAGCTATGGGAGGTATTTACCTCCACGTGTAAACCTGACGAGAATAGAATACTCCGGGAAGCAAAAATAAACCCTAATGAATTGGCTAATAACCCTAGAATACATGTCAGCTCAAGAAGATAACTTGTATTAGGTTATTAGCCTCCAAGAGAAGAAGTTAGCTAGAAGAAATAATATATACTGAACAGACAGATACCCAGAATGAGAAATCGGCCCAGACAGTTAGCCAGAATTACTATAAATACAGAATCCAGTCTTCATTCTGGCAGGGTAGTCTCAGAATTGTAGAGCAACACTTGTGCGCAATGCAGTGCCCAGTTTTGTGTGCAAGTTTGGAGGAGAGATGCCATTACATCGGATGCGGCTAGTATATCATGTTTTTCTTGGACTATATCTTGGTTAGGGTTTGGACTATCTGATCATCTCTTGTTGCTGCGCTATCCTTGGGGAAAGGTGTGCTACCCTTTGTTTGGCTATCTAGCTTAGGGTTTGCTTTCGGAGTGATTCTCTGTCAAGGTTAAGGTGCTCGGAGGGTGGCGTTGGCCTATGGTTGGGTGACAATAGTGATATTGTCAATGGTAAAATGAGCACATTCATTCATATTCTAATAGAGGCAGAGGGTGTTACATGAATCAGGTGTTTGTAACCAAGTTGGGACACATATATGTGACTATAATTACTTTGCAGAGTAATTAATAACAACATGTATTAGTTTATCTTCCTAATTCACATCGCAGAACAAACGCTATGAATAGATCGACGCAGTAAAAATACACATTGTACTTAGCATCATAAGTTAGTTCTATCACATTCAACATAAATAAATCACTAAGCGTCCATAGATCTATCTATCATACATAACAACAAATGCACTAAGTAGATTCACAACATAAACATCATAGCACAAAGAAAACCATCAACACATGATATACGTAGTTCACCCCAATGTGGGGCTATGTCCACCAACGAATTCTTCTTCTTTATTAGTCTCTAATCTCTTACATTCTTCTTCTCCTGTGCACTAAGACACGGAGCCAAGCTTCACACCGGATAGGTGATCTGCGCATATCCACCTTCCCAAAATCAGGTCAAGGTATAGAGAAAAATCCTCTACTAAGCACAGAGCCTTGCATACACAGTCTGTTGCACTAAGCAACCTCGAAACTAATCTCCTCTTGAACTTAGCTAATTACATCCCCCACTTCATTACATTCTTATACTTATTTATACATTTACAAAAAGGCCTAATCATGGGTAAACCCATGGGCCGACATCCCATAAACCGTAATACAAAACCCTAATGAACCCCATGTTGGGTCCACATATCAAGTGAGATCCCATGATCTCAGCTCCACCTGAGTGCTCCATCTTCGACCAGCCTGTCAAAGTCCAAAAAGGTGGTCAATCTTGACCAATGTTTCCTCAAACTTGGTCAAGGGACAACAAGTTTCTTGGGAAATGCAGCGATGAATAAAATTATGGGTGCTTCCACTATCAACAAGAATGACGACCTTCCTATGCTTGATGTAACCAATTACCTTGAGGGTTTGGGGAGTAGAGAAGACAATGAGAGCATTTAGGGAAATTATCGGTTCTACTTTAGAAGGGGTTATGTTAGTGGGTTCAGGTGACATAGACACAAGGGGAGCCTCAACATCCTCTTCTGAAACATCCTCTGAGATGGCCATAAAAAGATTTTGTTCCTTACACTTGTGTTCTGAAAAATATTTGTCATCACAATTATAACAAAGGCCTTTGAGTTGGCATTCAACCATTTCGGCCCTGGTCAATTTCTGGATCTTTAGTGGAGTAGAAGGAGGAGTGGGAGTSACTGGTTTAGTGAGAGGAATAAAGGAGGGTTTATGGTTTTGAAAAGAGACAATMTGTTGTTCTTCCTTAGCTCTTTTAGTATTTTCCACCCAACTCTGAGGTCAAGCCATGAGGACATGAGCAAGAATCTCATCCTTGAGGCCACTAATAAAAAATTCTTAGAAAAAAGAATCAGACATGCCCTTTGTATGAAAAGCCATTCGCTCAAAAGCAGCTATAAAGTCTTCCACTGTGCTAGATTGTTTCAACTTTTTCAAACAACCTAAATGGTTGGTGTCAGTGTCAAAGCGTTCATAAAGCTCCTCCAAAAAGTGTGTCCAAGCCACATACCCTTGGTAGGCATTTTTTCTTTATTGTCACCATTGCCAACGTTCTTGATCTAGATGGAGAACACCATACCGAAGTTTGGCCAACTCATCCATAATGGCATACAAAGAAAAATAGTGTTCCATTTGAGATACCAAGCTAGTGGGATCTGATCCATAAAATTTGGTCACATCCACAAGCAGAAGGCGTAGGTCACACTGAAAGTGATGGGGCTAAAAATTCTGGGAATGAGAGGAAGTTTCACCTTCGATATGCAAAGAGGGGTCAGATATGAGAAGATCTGCAGGGATATGCAGCTTGGCACAGATCATCATAGAGACATATTCAAGCTAGGTAGTAATTTATTTTTTGAGCTCGTCTTTGAGTTCCGCAATTGAGGTGGCAATGGAGGAATGCATCCTTTGACTAATGGTGGAAATATTGGCATTGAGTTGTCGCACTTCTTGTTTGGTTTCTGTGAAATTAGAGTGCAAGGCAGTGAAGCGAGCTTCCAAGTATTGGCTATGGGTATGGGCCATGATGAYGAGGGAACATGAAAAGGGGCGGGTGGGACCACATAGAAAATGGGTTATGGGGAAAGTGTATCACAAYGATCAAGGYGACAAGTGGAATCCAATGGGGTAAAGCTAAAATAAGGATGTTGGAAGGGGGTCAGGTCCACAAGAAAAAGGATTATGGAAAAATGATAGGTATGACTGCGATAAGGGAAAAGAGAGAAATCTAACGGAATAGGTCTCAAATAATGGTGCCAATARGATCAAAACTCGTTTTTTTTTTTACTCCTGCGGAGTTATACTCCGATCTGAAGAATATTGTAGTGATGAAATGCCCAAATGGTTAACAGGAAGACATGTGTATAACTTTTGCAACTCAAATGCATGAGACACATTTGCGCCACAACAGATCTTGTATGTTCTGTTTTTTGTTTCCGTCCCAAGGGTTAGGTATTCAAGGGTTCTACAAAAAAGGGTTTTCCCTGTGCTATAACTCTCTGATATATGTGTGGGGTCCAATAGTAGTACTTGACTCAATATCTCAAGGCACCAACTAAGGAGGCTAGACCGTGCCCTTAGCCTTACTACCCGACTACCTAGGTACTAGAGAGTATCTTCCCGAGTGTTATTCTCGGTGACACTATAGTAGTCAGGAAGTCGATCGGTTTATCTATGGAGGGCTTAAGGAGATCTTGATTGATCCGTATACAGGTGTTGTCTGATGTGCTTCCACCCAAATGGGTACCAACAAGCGTTACAAGGTTGGCCAACAGATGTGCGCTTAAGTACCACTTGTATTTCCTGCGTGTATGAATCCCTGACCGCGGGTTTATGCACATAACGAAAGATCTTTGTAATTTAACTACGTTGGAATACATCTCTACCCTGGAAAAAATCAACCCACAATTTTGTGCCGAGGAAGGTGCTCTGATACCACTTGTAATATTCTAGATATAAAAAGTATGCAAAACATAAATAAATATCTAGAAATGGTAGATGAACAACAATATAATCAAAACAACACCACACTAATACCAAAATGATACCATAATAACACCAGAAAGAGAGCTTCGATTACTGAGAACAATGTTCACTTGCCTCTTTGAGGGGGAAACCTCCAGTAGAGTAGAGCTCTATTACAATAATGTCCAAGACAAAAGTTCCCATACCCTAGACTTCTATTTATACTAAATATTTCTATGAAAAGAACCATCTAGAGGAATATCCTTCTAGAAGCGGAAGCTTCTACTAGGTCTTCTTACATTGGAATTATTCTTCTTTATTGCTAGGCCTTATTAATATTGACCTTTATTACATGGAAATATATTATTCTACCTACGTGAGGCATTAGGTCCCTAACAATATTTTAGATCCTTGATTATAACTTGGTGATATGAAAACTCTACAATTTTACCTCCACCTGAATGAGTAATTTGATATACTAACAGAAGGTTGCAGGAAATACTTGGAACACATAATACATCATTGAAATGACCATTATCTACTTGAATTGTTCCAAAACCTACAACACTGAGAGATCTATCATCACCAAAAAATATTTTATTGGTGTTACATTTATTTAGAGAACAAAATATGGCTTTATCATTGGCCATATGATAAGATGCTTCAGAATCATTAAGCCATTAATCAAAAGAAGACATAGAAGTTGCATTGAAGGATAAACCAAAAGAAGAAAGTGAATTTCCATGAGAATAAGAAGAAGAAGAAGAATCAATATTGATCTTGTGCTTCTTCATCATTGCTTCTAAATCTATCATCTTCTTAAAACATTTGGACTCGTCATGACCATCTTTCCCACAAAATTTGCAATGCTTATCAGTCTTCTTGTTTTTATATTTTGCTTCTTTCTCACCATTAGGAGCTAAAGATAGCTAAGAGGGTTTGCGGCCCTTGTTTTGCTTTCTATTGTGCTAAGGATGTTGCTTCTTGGGATTCTTGGATTTATCTCTCTAATGGACCACTAAGGCTTTGTTGTATGTACCTGCAATGTTGATCAATCTAAGTTGTTGTAGATGTTCAGATTGGCCACAATCCCAACAACAACCTCATGAGGATAAAATCCCCATGCTCTTTTATAGAGGTGGTACTCCTTTGTTATATTTTGAAATATGTATATTGATATTCTTAAATTAAACTATCAATTAGGGGAATACTAAACAACAAAACCCAATCTTTATTTCTTTAAAAATACAAAGAAAAAATATAAAAGTATTTTCAAAAAGTAAAGTTCCTGAGAGAAGGATTGATAATCTTTAAAGACTAAAATATACTATTTACACGATATTATACAAAGATAAGAAAACCATAATATGAAAACAAGACATTCCTCACATCCATCACAACATAATAAGATTTGGTCACATTCATAAGACATAAAATTATAGGTCCACAATGCAAGGAATTTTAAAAGAGTACATCATTTAAAACTAAAGAGAATATTATAAGTACACTTTAAACAACTCAAACTTAGAGATTCAAAGTCTGAAAAGCCATTAATGTTGCACCCCGAAATAATTCTCTGGGTAGTTAAAAAAAGAATAGTTTGTTTTACAAATAAAATGAAAATATTGCATTCGTCCAAATGGATTGGGGTGGGGCTCCCATGGACCATAAAAGAAAGAAGGCATGGACCTAGAATAAGAAAAATAAGATGGTAAGATATTGACTATGGGTTCTCAAAGAATGAAAAGATACAACTAGATGATGTTTGAACGAGAAGTATCAATGATATAAAATTATGAAAGGTGATCAATTTACTTACTGTGATGGAATTTCTCTCTCTCTCTCTCTCTCTCTCTCTCTCTCTCTCTCTCTCTTATCTATTTTCTGGTGTGCCCTTTATATTCTCATTCAGTGGAATTCCTTGACTGGTTACAACTCCTTCTTCTTGATCTAGTTTAGTTATTTTAGTTAAGGCTTTCTTTAACCAATTCTCGATATAGTCTCTCATTGGTGCCAAAATTATTTCTTGCCTTACTTTTATGTCAAATAACAAACTTTGTAGATCTTTGAAATCCATTGAAAGTTGGTGCAGGGTATCCTCAATGTCTTGATTTTTATTAACATAACTAACCAACCAACTTTCCACTTATGTTTTTTAATATTCAGTAAGGTTGTTAAAACTCTTAGCCGATGTAGTATTCAATGAGTCTAGTTTTACTTTGAATTGTTCCTTTGACAGAAGTATGGAATTTAATATTATATGTGGGTCCTCTACATCCCCGTTTGATTCAGCTAAATCCATTTTAATTAATTTTAAATACAAATATCCTCTTTTAACACTAATAATATCACACTCATCCAACATATCTTTCAAAATCTTTATTCTCTTTAACCAACAGGCCTTAAGTTGTTTGATTCAGACAATGGAAGGAAAGTCTTCTTCTTTCCTTCGGAACTCAATAACACTTGAAACTTTGGCTTCAAAGGTAGAAATGGCCCCTTTATAAAATTCTTCGTCATTTTCAAGAACAACCTAAAGGTACTGCTTGAAATTGGTCATTCTTGAGCCTAAGGAAACAAAACTTGTTGCCAATTCACATGTCTCGAGAATGAGGGAAATTCTATTCTGGATATTTTCTCTAACATACCTTCTATTGGCATCAAGTAGGCTTGATTTTCTTTTTAGTCTAGAGATGGATTCCTATGTTCCATCAAGACTTTTCCAAGGTTGTATTGTGGTAATTGGACTAATGAATAGTGGTGGAGGCATCAAAGTACTCTCTAATTCTTTGATTATGTCATTTAGAATGACATTTTCTTTCTCCATTTCTCCAATTGAAATTTTTAGGGCGTATCCTATAGCTTCATGAATATGTACAATTCTAGAAGGTGGAACTCCATTGAAGTCGAGTTTTAAGATTAATTTCCCTTGAACCTTTTTTATTTTTTGAATGGATTTTATCAATAACCAATTTCTTTGAATTTCTGTCAAACATGGAATTGTGCAAAGTTAGGAATTTCTCTTCAAACATAATTGGATCCTCTGTGGCCAATTATGTTGCAATTTATTTTCTCTCATGAATCCTTTGTTCTTCATCTAGGAATTCAATGTCCTCAATATTCACATCATGATCCATATATTCAAGAACACTTTCTTCTTTAGGTATGCCCTCACTTTATCCTTCCTTATTTGTTCCTCTTTTACATTTGCTAGTTACTGGGAGTTTGTGGGGTCTTTCCATATTTACCTTAGGAGGTTTTTCCTCACCTCCATCATTGGAATTGTCTATTGAATATTTTCTTTGCTCTTGAATTGCAGACTGAGATTGTTTTTTGGGTAGTCCATTTTTTTTCAGAAATATTAGGATATCACAAACTACTCTCATTAACGACTCTTCCTTTCTTTCTACATTGATCAATAGTACTAACAAATGTTTCGACATCCTCTTTCCTTTTATCAATAGACAATTCTTGAGGGTTTTGACTATTTCCCTCTTCTTCTCCAAACATCAATGTATTAGCAAATGAGACATTGTACGTGAGAGATGTCATGTGTTTCATAAATAATTGGCTAGGGTCAAATTCCTTAATTTCATTTGCTTCCTTTAAATTAAATCGATCAAATTGGACTAAAACTTCATTGATGTGTGTAATGGTTTTCATTGTTATCTCTCCAATTTTCCATGGCAGAGGAATGAACTGTCTTTTTCTCTTTTCATTAAAGAAATGGGCCCAAAATCTACATTGCTTACATACTTCCACAACGAATATCTTATCTGAAACATAATACAATAGGTATGAGGGTCTTTCATGAGAACAATAAATCCTAATAATATTGAAATACTCCATTGCTTCAAATCTTCCTCTCTTATTTAAAAATGGTGCTACTTCTAGAGACAATCTAGATGTGTTCTGTCCATAAATAAGTTTTTTTAAAGAAGAAATGAATGCATTGTTTACTTCATAAAAGTGGTACATAGACTTCTATTTTCATAAAGAGGGATATCACATATGAACATGGTTGAGATTACAATTAAATTTCTTATCCAAAGACAAACCTTTGAAAATGTGACATTATGTAATGGCAAAAATTAAGTATGAGGACATGTAGAATTTCTTATTCTTTCTAAAATTTTCCAACTGAAAATACAATTCACTGGAGAATTTGTTTTCCCAATCAAATATTTCTCTTTCATGGATTGAAAAACACAAGATATATAGAGCCATCCTTGGAATAATAGTTGTAGATTCTTTCCTAGATATGCTAGTGAATAACCACGACGTTTCTTGATGGGGATTTTTTAATGAACTAACTTGAATACTTGAAATATCCTTTGGAATAATTGTTGGGTCTTCAATATATTCTCATAGAAGCTCCAATCCTCCATTATTTTCCTTCAAAAACGTTTTGGATTCTTCACCCTTGAAATCCATTGTCAATTCTGGAAGTTTGAGCATTCTCTTGAAGACCGAAGGTGCTAAGAAAATAGGAGATTACCCTTGCAACTAAATTACTCTTTGATTCTTTTTGAATTTATCAATACACCACAAAACCAAATCTTTGAAATCATATACCTCTAGAACACAACATTCCATAGTGATTCATGACATCCAAATAGAGTTTGAACTCTTCTTTCAAAGTGACAACGAAGAATAATATTTGTATGCCCTCGACCACTAAAACCTCTAATCTTCTCATCCAAGTAAGTTTATGGTATCTCCAAAGAACTGTTCCTTTCTTTTGGTTGTCATACTTAATCAAGTTGATGGATTAATGTACAGTTCTTTTCTAAATATTATTACCAAAGTAAACCTTTTTACCACAATATGCTTCGGGGTCCTTGATTCAAAGGATAGTTAATACAAATTAAATTTAGAATTGATAAGGAATTGTCTCAAGAAGATCGCCATTAATAACAACTTTTAACAATTAACCATTTTTAGTCATTTCTGGGGGATTTTCATTAAATGTACATTGAGGAACATGATAAGATAAGACATGAATCACCATGGGGCAGTGAACAATGGGGATGGAAAAATGGTGGGTTAGTGGAACAACAAGGTAATATCATGATGAGATTGAGAGTATATGGAAGGGTAATGTAATCACTAGGGATCCGCGACAAGACTTATAGAATTTGACTAACCATTGAGAAATTGTGGGGTTATGAACAAGTGGGAGGGAGGGGTATGGAGAAGACTCATAAGATCTTATGATCCCATGGTAGATTATGGAGAATTTGGATAAGTATGAGAAATAGACCGGGACGACGAGATTGCGAGAATAGACAAGACAACCGGGAAGATGCTCTAAACTCGCAGTGAAATATTTTGAAATTTTTATAAGTATAGGTGAAAAACAGAGGCAAAGGAACTCAATGGTGTATTTTGGGGGTCGTGAAAGTTGACCAAGACTGAAGATACATTGTGAACCCATGAACAACTCAAAACAAATCTAAGGGAAAGGAATATACAAGAGAGATTTTACAAACTACTTAACACAATTGAGGATCAACAGTTGCACAAGCTTAACTTGTTCTTGAAACAGAGAATCACAAAATGAATCAAGAGTGGGATTTTTATAAGCACTCCTTAGATATTTTCTAGTGGCATGAAAAGTAGATACAAAAATAGAATATGCACTACCTAGCTTAGCAAGAATAACATATATGCATCGATCTTCCTTCACATCTAGTTCACATTCTATACAAAAAAGTATAAGTGTTTTGAACTTAGATAAGTAATCTTCAATAAAAGAAAAATCATTTTGATTTAAAGTCATTAACTGATTTTCCAATTGGTGAGATCGAATAATATTGTGTTTACCAAACACAACTTCAAGATTTTCCCATGATTTATCTAGGATCTCCATTTTTTGAAGGTGAAACCTTAAATTAGGAGAGATGGACATTCTGATTAGTCCACGAGTTTCATCATTCCTATTGATATTTTTGGCATACCTGTCATTATCAATAGGTTGTTTTTATTTTCCCAAGGTAATCTGGTACAATCCTTTACCTCTTAATAAATCGTCCATATGGGATTTCCATTGGAGGTAGTTGGTATTAGTAAGCAAAATATCACTGGGAGAAGCCATATTAAATATGCATAAAGAAATGAAATTGATGGTATATATGGAAATCTCTCGAAAAATGGGTTGTTTAAAAAAAAAAACAATGAAAATGGACTTCGCATGTGAAAATTATGCCATTTTGAAAAACAAAGCATAAACAGTAACCAAAGAGCCACGTGGCAAGTAGAAGTTGGTCCACGTAGTGATACCCCTCCTAATAACCTCACTCTTAAAAAGTTGCTTATAAAGTGACCCACTTTTATAGAATAAGCGGGGATCACTTTTACAATGAAGTTACTTTATAAATGAAAGTTGCATGCAAAATAAATAACTTAAAATAAAATATTAAAGTTACTTTTAGTGATTCACTTTTATAATTTAAGTGAAATACACTTTAAAATAGATGCATGAACTTTAAAAAAAAAATTAACAGAAGAGAGACTTGAACTCAAGACCTCTTACTCAATAAAGCAACTTTTAACCAAGTGAGCTAGTGCAAAACATATTGTATTGTTTAGAAGGAGGATTATTTTTGTTGTTGAAGACGACCTTCGAGAGTGTGTTAAAACAAAACTCTTTTCACACAAGAAAAAAATCATGTTTCTCGACGGCAACAAGGGTTAGATCCCAGTTAGCTTACATGAAAAATAAAATTTTACCTCTATTTTTTATTTATCGAGATCAACAAAGTTATCAACTTAATGAGAACTATGACCTCAAAATGAGAACTCTAGCCCTTAAAACCCATATTTTTGCATAAACACATGAAAATCAACCCCCAAATCTAAAAGTGGTGCTATCGGTAGCACCATTTTTTGTAACCGAGTCAAAATTACGACTTTTTTAAAGCATGGACTTAAAAAATCAAATGGTTTCTCATAAAAACTTTAAAATCAACTCCCAAATCAAAAAGTGGTGCTACCGGTAGCACCAAATTTTCTAACAAAGTCAAAATTACAACTTTTTTCCAGCATGGTCTTAAAACATAAAATAGTTGTTTAGAAAAACCTTAAAATCAACAACTAAATAAAAAAGTGACGCTACCTAAAGAAAAATGTTATTTCTAAACGTTAAAATTGCATCTAATTACGACCTAATTGAAATGGTGGCCTTGACAACAAATCCCTACGCAAATAAAAAACTCAAAATTGGATCCTAAATGGTCACTTGAAAATTTATTTATTTATTTATTTTATTTACATTAAAAAATAAATAAAGAGGAAGGAGAAAATCTTCACAAATTTATTTATTTTTAATGAAGAAAAAAACACATTTAAAAAAATATTCAAAACCCAAATTGAAAAAAAAATAAAAAACTTAAACAGGTGGAAAAAAAAATTCCTCAGAAAA
>JASDQU010500708.1:61048-86932 GCA_032191745.1 Picea mariana | reverse complement strand
AATGCTTGGTATAACATCAATGAACCTTAAAACCTATTATTATCACTAATCCATAACGAAATCTAAAGAGGAAATTGTCCTCCAATCATATTCATATATCTATCCATTTCTCCCTTGATGCTCAATCTCCTCACTGGTTTTTCTCCCTTGATGCTCAATCTCCTCACTGGTTGAGGACGAGTCCAATAGGTCACAACGCACATTCGCCATTACAATGTCAAGGATTTACAAGATCTTACAATGTCAAAGCTAAGGAGAAGAAAGTCAAGATATGTTTTGATTTTTTAAGGATATTATTCATTTAATTTTGTCCATAATTTGATGAAAAATTGTTGGATCTTCAAATATATCAGTTATTTAAATATGTATAATTCAATTGCTCCAAAAAAATTGTAATATACTGAATCCATTTATATATTCAAAACACAATATGAACAACAAAAAAATTGAGATTTAACCTACATTTTTATTACTGAATTATATCAAAACATAAAACCCACTAAACCAAGCCAATAAGCTGAAGCAGGCCAACGAACTGGGAATATAATTCCCAAACCCCACCCCCACAGACTAAAACGACCAACAATTCGATGCACGATCCAGTGCCAAACGAAAACACCAGTCTGTGTCTGAAAATGGGAAGCTTACTAGAACCTCAGATAGGCGCTGAAACCCAGCTGTCATGAGTTCAAATCCTTCCCAATCAGCGAACTAGGAATCCCCCAACAAGAAGAAGCCTAGAAAACAGCACTGGACTGAACCCAGAACTCCATAATCAACCCTCATTCTCGCCCGGCACTTGGCAGTAATAATCCCTCCTCTCAAGCTTCAAGTTAATGCTGGGGGTATATCAATTAACTCCCCCATTAACAATCTGGAATACAGCCCGATGGGCTCTGTCCTTAATGCTCCTTTCGGCTCATTTGACACCTGCACATGATTAAATCCAATCACCAGCTCCATTAATTGGCGTATCATTCTCATTGCATTCTTCAAAAGATGTGGAAAGCAATTCTCAACATGTTCTCCCTTTTGAAAAAACATGTTTACCTTATCAGTTGCCATGATCAAATCATCCTCCTGAGTATTAGCTAAATGAAACTGGCTTATATTTACATAATTTATATGCAATCTTTGCCAACCTTGGACAGAGTCCCAAATGGCTTATATTTACATAATTTACATACAAGCTTGGCTAACCTTGGACAGAGTCCGAAATGATAAATGTATAGCAATTCACCTATCAACAGGTCAAGTATAATGTACTTAATCAAACAGAGGGTTTGAAAGAAATCTAGTTTTGTTTCCCTGTCATACGAGTTTTCTTACCCATTGAACATGACTGTAGACTCAACTTCTGAATTACCAGCCCCCATGATTTCCTCATCGTTGGGATAATCTGCTTCTTTGAAACAAGAACTTAGCCACATCATGAACACCGTAGCGATAATGCCTCCCACAGCAAATAAAGATGACCTCTTTCCTATTGATAGCTTGTTCCCAATGATTCCCACAATTATAATGGTTATCAAATCCCCTGTCCACACCAGAACATTTAATCAGTATTGGACTCAATATTGAGTATAAATCCAACAATGTGCCTTGACAGGACACCACTCACAGTTACTTATTAGGTTAAAAGAGGAAAACCTTCAGCAGATGTCAAACACCAGATAGCTTGAACAACTGATTTCATAGAAACCGGGGCCTGTGAATAAGCAAATTCCAATCCAGTGACACTAAATAATACTTCTGCTCCTGTCAGTATTGCATACTGAGGTACCTGCCAAAGAATTGATAGTTGCTTTGACTTTTCATTTGGATAAGCTGAGTTCATACGATCCCAATTATCAGGCTCAGAACCTGAACTGGTTCTTTTATCAATCGCTAGCTGGAGCAGAGCTGATGAAAAAAATGCAACAGAACACAGGAGCATCCCCAAAATCATCCTTCTTATCGCTGTCATAGCAACTCCATGCTTCTCTAAGAAAGGATAAATTACTTGATCAAAAAGTGGAATGAAAATAAGGACAAGGAATGGATCAATAGCCTGTAAACGCACAATCCTGATCATGTTACTAATCAAATCATGTTACCCTAGTTTTATATATTTTACCTAATTCACTTCAGCCCCAGAAAAGCAGTCAATTATATCATTCAAAAAATATAGATAGATAATCCAGAACCCAGAGTGCTCACCTGCATCTGATCGGGCCTAATCACAACATTTCCAAGCCAGGACACATGCCCATTCATCTGTCTCGCCTGAAAAACCCACGTAGAGGCCTTCTGACCATACATGGACGAAAACATGGAAGCAGGAATGAGGAAAAGAAACACTTTGATCAGAGCCTTTACATCTTCAACTTCTTCTGCACCACATCTTAACCTAGCAGCATCAAGCCAATGAGAAGCACGGATCGTTCCTCCTCTATAATCAATTTGCTCATAATTTTTATAAACAGAGTCGTTCTTCCTCAGCCTTACAGCATTAACTAGGACTTTAACCACAGTAGAAAAAACATTCCCAACAGCCCGCCTGTCTACATAGTCTCCTCGGCCGGCCCAGAATATAAAAGTAGCAAAAACCATGAGAACAGAAGGCATGCCAAAAGCAGCTGCATATGACACATTGACCCTCAACAGTGGCGTCAGGAGCATGGACAGGAAGGCCCCCACATTAATTGCAAAGTAAAACACAGAGAAAAATGTGACCCGAAGCTTTTCTTTGGTGTGACCATCGGGCACAGAGAATTCTATCTGATCTCCTCCAAAAGCTGCGACACAGGGTTTAATGCCTCCAGTGCCAACTGCTATGAGTAGAAGACCCGTGGCAGTGCTCCACATCGCATAACTCGAAGCCTTTTTAGTTACAGGATCTGGATCAGGTATTGCAGCCATGGACATCACACAGTTTCCCACTGCGTACAGAAGAGATAGAGATAATATTGTTCGGTATTTGCCCTGCCAGATCAAGAAAAGACAGGCAAGTATGAATATGCACTATTTATCAAACTCAATCTAAGACTCAGAGAAGATTAGGTTTGATTGTTTACCAAGAGGGTATCGCTGATTAAGGCTCCCAGAATTGGAGTGGCATAGCACGCCATTGTGAAGAGATGAAACATCTCTGTGGATGTGACTTGTGAGAGGCCGAGGCGCTCCGAGAGGAATAAGGCGAGGATTGCCTTGAGGCCATAGAAGGAAAATCTCTCGCAGCATTCGTTCCAGAATATGAATTTGATAGCTGGTGGGAAGGCCCTCAAAACTTTGATAGCTGAGGAAGAAAGAGGAGGTGCTTCTGAGAACTCCAATGGAGATTGTTGATGGGTAGTTGCTTGCGGGGATATCGATGAATAATTGTCTGTGTTTGGTTTTGACACCATGGCTGCTGCAAAATACTAAGGGGAAAATGTGAATACTAAGGGGAAAATGTGGTAGACCAGACTGATCCCAAAGATACCGGAGGGAATTTTCTAAGTCTATTGCATCTGCAGCAGGGCCTGTATTAATATTTTTTCCCAGTTTTACTTGGTTTGCGAAACCACGGAAGGAATCAAAATGATCACATTCATCGATACATAGTAAATTCAATCTTATAATAGCGCTCAGCCTATGAGAACAATTTTTTCATTGGCAGGTCAATATGTAGAGTAGATGGAGTGAGGGGATTGGTACTTTACATTTACTTTGCAAGAAGAGTAGTTAGTGCTTAGCCTATGAGTACAATTCTTTCTTGCTAATAGGGTAACTGGTTGGTAGAGAGAGTTGAAGAACGCATTTACCTTTTTACTTGGTATTTTAATATCTGGCTGCACGATCAAAGACTTTGTCAAATGTTTATGTATGAAAATTAATATATTTAATATTTATTTTATATAATTAATATTATTGGTTATATTTAGATATAAATTGTGTAGGAAGTTTTGAAATTGTGGACATTCTACTAATAATTAAGGGCTATTTAGATAATGATGTTATAGAATGTTTATGTATTTGAAAATATTTAATATTTATTTTATATAATTAATATTGTTTGTTATATTTAGATATAAATTGTGTAGGAAGTTTTGAAATTTTCAATTTTTAAAGTGGACATTTTACTTGTAATTAGGGGCCATTGAAACAATGATGTTTGAAAAGAGTATTGAAGAAAATTTATAAAAAATAAAATTTAATAAGATGGTTGAAAACATAAGAACTATGTGATAAAGTGTGGTAAAGTGGACAAAAAATTAATCTTTATAAATATTAAATGGTTATATATTAATGAATTTTTTTTTGTATATATATAATAATAATAATCTATTTTTAAGGTCACTGCCAAGCCAGTGCACCATGGTGTTTGACCATTAGGGCCACTAAGGATGTATATATGTGTGAGAGAGAGTTATGAATGAATAAATCCAAGGGAAAAAATAATAATTAAATGATGAGTTATAAATAGTGGAAAAGATTAAAAAAAAGTCAAGAATAAATTAACATTAAATTAATAAATAAATTAAATAAATAAATATAGTTAGAGGTGAGATGAAGACTAGCTAAATTAATAATTAGTCTTAAATTAGAAGATAGGGAGGAGGGAAGCATGGATGATTTTAGGGGCTAAATTTCGCTCATGGGTTAATTTTCCATGGTTTTTCCAAAAACCAGATTCACTATTTTAAAACTGATTCGCCTAAAATCTATAGGATAAAATTATTTTACCTTAAAAATTGCCAAAATTTTATAAAAACTATATAAAATCCTTATAAATTTGAATATTTTTACAAAAAGATCGCCAAACATTTATAGTTGGCATATGAAGGATTAGTAAGATTCGCCAAGGTTTCTACATTTAAAAACAAATTTCCATCCTTAAAATCATCCCTGGAGGGAAGCATGTTTTAGAAAATAATGAGATCTTTGATAAAGGAATCACAAAAAAGAACAAGGATAGAAATGAGAAAGCCAAAGGAGAAGAGGAAGAGATGTTCAATTTGGGCTTGCGCGCTAAGCGAAGGGCTTTGTTAATTTGAGAGTTGGAGTAACCATTGGACATAAGGGATTTGGTCAAGTGGGATTTTTCTTTCTCGGGGAATTGGGTATCAGAGATTCAGATGGCTCGAGTAACCAAATATTTTAGAACAACGGATTTTTGGGTTGGATGATAATGGGATTGGGAATGAAGGTATTTGTCGATATGAGTCTTTTTTTGATAAACTTGGTGGGTGAGGGATCCATTAGGGATGCGAGAGATAAGAACATCTAGTAAGGGGAGAGAATTGTCATTTTTCATTTCCATAGTGAATTGGATATGGGGGGACATGATATTTAGATGGTTGAAGAAGGAAGTTAGCGAGGATTTCCCATGAGGGCAAACAATGAAAGTGCCATTGACAAATATAAACCAACATTTTGGTTTGAGATGAAAGTTATTTAAGACTAAGTTTTCAAAATGTTAGCAACCATGGGGGATAAGGAGGACCCCATGGTCATGCCTTCGGTTTGTTCATTGAAAGTACCTTTAAAGGTGAAGAACGTAGAGGTCAGGAAGATTCCATAAGTTTAAGGGTTTCAACGTCCACCAAATTGGAGATGCGGTCTAGGGATTTAGGTGTTGGATATTGTTGGGTATGTGTTATATTCTTTGCATGTGTGTGTGTGGGCACGTCATATTCGACAACTACGTCTGACGATCCCTCTAGTAGTGCTCTTTGTGTCATCTACATCGGGCGCTTTCCTAGCGGGGTCCCAGGGGGGTCAGGTATGCCCCCCTTTGGTTACACGTAGTGTTCGGGGCAGTGCCTCGAATTTTTTTTGGGGGCGGTTTTTTGCTATTTTTAGCGGATTTTGCTATTTTTAGCAGTTTTCTAAATTAATCCCAGATTAAAGGATTAGGGTTTTGGTATCTATGGAATACCTAAAAACATTGTATATTTTGTATGGTGAATGGTGAAATTTGATATAATGAAATAAAAAAGGTTTTCCTGGTTGAGGGTTTCCGGTATAAATCTCTGTGTACTATGTGAATGAGCCATTGATTAATTTATGTTTTGCTTAAGAATCTATATCCATTGCTATACTTCATAGGTTTAAAACTTACATATATGTGTTATATTCTTTGCATCACTAGAACTAGTGTCTACGTTGCGTGAGGGTTCAAGGGTAGTGCCCCAGAAAAATAAAAATAAAAAAATCCTCAATTTTTGTGTCCATTTTTGGGTGGTCCTCGGTTTTTGTGTCCATTTATGGGTAGTTTTTTGGCACATGGTTTTTCGCCGATGGTTTTTTATTTCTGGTTAAGGAATTAGGGTTATTAACTAATCCAGGTCATTGGTTTAGGGTTTTGGATGTCATTGGCTCCTATATGTATATTGTATTATAAACAATGTATGATATGAATGAATATAGAATATGTTGGTTTTCTTGGTTTGGGTTTCCAAGGGAAAAATATATGTGTAATGTTTGTATTTGTCATTGAATATTTTATGTTCTTTTATTGATAATATGTTTGCAGTATAATATTGTACAAGGTTAAAATCTACATTTGGTATCAGAGCAATTATTGGCTTTAGGGGGACGCCTTTGTGGTCATGGGTTTGGCTCGGGACTATGATAAGCCTTGTTACAGTGGGAGATATGTGGTATTGATTCTTCAAGTGAAAATAAATGGCGAGCAGTTCAAAAATAGAGATTGAGAAATTTAATGGGCAAATTTTTGAGCTCTRGAAGCTTAAGATGGAAKATMTGTTGGTAGACAAAGATCAGTGGATTGCARTGGATCGAGGTACTTCACCTACAGGAACATCAACAGATGGYTGGAAAAAGTTGGATCGGAAGGCGAAGAGCACAATCCGATTGTGTCTCTCAAATACAGTATTATTGAATGTGTTAGGGAAAGCTACAACCAAGGAGTTATGGAATAAGTTAGGGAACTTGTATCAGTCTAAGTCCCTGGTAAATAAATGATTCCTATGAAAGAAGTTTTATAACCTAAGTATGAGAGATGGAGACTCGGTGACAAAGCATCTGAACACACTCAATACTATGGGAATTCAGTTATTGTCTGTTGAGATTAAAATTTCATATGAATATAAGTGTATTAGTTTATTTTTCTCTTTATCAAACTTGTGGGATAGTCTGGTTTTGGCCATAGGTAGTAATACAACTACCTTGAGTTTCGATGATGTGGTCTCATCCTTGTTGTCAGAGGAGATGAGATGGAAGAACATGGAAGGATAGAGCACATATGCATTATTTGCAGGAGGACTCTCCCAGGATAGAAATAGATCTAAGTCCTCAAGTGGGAGATCTAAGTCTAAGGGTAGATCTAAATCTCCTGGAAAGTTTGTAAAGGTATGCTGGAGATGTGGAAAATAAGGGCACTTCAAGAAGCAATGTAGATCTAAAGAGTTGAAAAAGTGAAGGGATTTGGAGGTGCTCCCTCTACAGAAGAAAATACCTCCAAGGAAGGAGAAGATGTGTACTTGGCTTCTTCCAGCACACATGTAGATCATGAGGCATGGTTGGTTGACTCAGGTGCATCCTTTCATATGACTCCCCACAGGGAGTCGTTCTATGAATATGAAAGGTATGATGGAGGTAATGTTTTCCTAGGCGATGATTCGACAACCATAATTATAGGACGAGGAAAAGTCAAGTTGAGGCTCATCAAAGATAATCATCAAAGCTAATCTACATTAGGGATGAGAATTTTGGTAAATAAAGAGACAACATCAAAGATAATATCAAGTCTTGGTCGTCAAGGTGAATGTTGTCCCTTGACCAAGTTTTGACGATTCTTGGTCATGTTGATCTAATTTTGGGACTTCGACAGGCTGTCGAAGGCAGAGCAAAAGACGAAGAGGAGATCGCGGGATCTCCGCCCCTTTTAGGGCCCTTTTTGGGATTTGGGATTATGTAACAGGTATGGGAATGTCAACCCATGGGTTCACCCATGCTTAGGCCTATTTTGTATGTATAAATAGATTCCAAGGCAATGTAGTGAGCACACATGGCTAAGTGCTAGAATTGGATCTATGTGATCAAGAGCTGTAAGTGCTTTGTGCATACTGTGTGAGACTTGCATAGATAAGTGCAAGTGGTTGTAACATACTGTGGAGGGATTTGTGTTGTAATACAAGGAAGGAGGATGTAGCGAGGTGTGCAAATATCCTATCCTCTACGGAGTGGGACTAGGATGCTTTGTGCCTGTAAGTGACCAAAGATAATAAAGAAGAGAAGAGTTGGTGGACGTAGCCCCAGGGTGGGGGTGAACCACGTACATGCTGTGTTGCTTTTCTCTGTGCGATGTATTGATTTCTTTATATGTTTACTTGCTTGGTGCTTTAACATAGATGAATGATAGATAGATATGTTAATGCTATGTTCTTAATAATATGGATGGGTGTTAGATCTGACTTATATACAGGTTCTTAGTGCTTGAATATGCTAGATCTGATCTGTTCTGTCGTGCTAAGTGTTGCTAGATGCTAGATCTGGTTGAATACTGCGTTGTGTTGTAATTAGGGTTTAACTGCACTGTAACTAAGAACTGAATATTGATAAATATAACTGTTAAGTGCTCTGTCAAGTGATTAGAATCACATATCTGTGTCCCGGCTAAGGTTGCAGACACTGGAGTCCTGCAACCACCCCTGCCCCTACCTTGGGTGAGACTTCATCTGCTTCGCAGGTGTTGTCGAAAGGGCCGGTAGTTAGGTTTTTTTTGGTGCTTTATTGTAGCGTTGAACCCTGGGTCTTCCCCTGTGCCATCAAATGGTTCTATTGCTGGGACATGAAACTGTGATTGCTGGGAACTGAGGAAAAAGAAGCTTTGTGCAAAGACCTGACTTGAAATTGTGAAATCTCTGTGCATAGATCTACCTCTCAAGTGCGCAGTAGTCTACTTGATTTGTGAAGCTCTATGCTAAAGAAAGAAAAGAGGTAATATCTGAACGCTTTGTGCTCTGATAAAGGTAAGAATAGTGAAAAGTTTTAATATCTGGAAGCTTTGTGCTCTGCTGAAGATAAGATTAGTGGAAATTTTTGTTTCTAACAAATGTATCTAGGTATGTTTAATAAGATTTATCCTAGCTTGAAAAATAGGACACTGATAGAAGAAAGAAGATTTGATATGAGTAGATCTAATAAGAATAGTGAAAGATATGCTATACCTATGCATAGAAAGAATGTTTGGACTAACGAATGGATGCAGGACCCTAGAAAGAATTTCTTGCAGGTTAGCTACCATGATCCTAGAGTGCATTAAAGGAAAGGTTGGGGATCATTTAAGAGAAAGAGAGGATTAACCCTTTGTTACAGTTGCAGAAGACTGAGACATTTAGCTAAGGAATGCCCTGGTAGAAGACCTAGTTGCATATGTTGCAAAGCTATGGACCATGAAGTTTTGGATTGCCCTAGAATGATTTCTAAGGTTGAAAGGATGAATATGAGACAAGAATACTCTAAGAAAATTCTAGCAACTGAGATTATGACAGAACCCCAGAAAGAATCAGAAAAAGTATTACTACAGATGCAAGGAACCCTGAATGACCACCGACATGTCAGCTTATTAGAGATTTTTAAAGAAAAATAATGAATTGAAGTAAGAATAGGAGACTTCGACATTGAATGTGTTCTAGATGAGGAAACCCAGGTGAATATCATGACCGAAAGAACTTGGGAATTCTAGGAAAGCCTGCTATGATTCCTTCATTGGGAGAAATAGGACTATTCAGAGGAAAACTGATAACCCTATGTGGAAGACTTACCGAGATATCTATGAGTGCTCATGGAACTTCGACAGAGGAAGAATTTGAAGTTGTTAAATTTGTTGAGAACAACGCTCCATTTTCTATGTTATTAGGAAAACTATGGATTGAAAAAGATCAGGCCAGAAGGAAATAAGAAGAAGTCTTAGAACAAAAGAAGCAAGAGTTGAAAGATTGGACAATTGATTGAAGAACATGAGAACTGAGCAAAGTTATTTAAAACTAGAGACTTGGTTGTCGAAGTAGGAAGAATAATGGAAGACCCACAAAAGACTGAAGTACCTATTCCAAGTACAGACGAAGTATTAACCTTGATTTCTAGGAAGGAACCTCAACAACATGAAGTTACTATGCTGAAAAAAGATAAAAATCAGAATGGAAAAAGGAATTCCGAGATGAAGCTCACTGGAAAGAAGGCTAGAAAACTAAGTAAGGAGAGAGCTAAGATTGAAAAGTTACAGAAGGTTCTCGAGGGAACTTCACAGTAGGAAAATTTGCAAAATTGGAGCTTCGCCGGAATATCAGAATAGCCTCACATGGCACTTTGCCATGGCGAAGCAATATAGAAGTTGGAACTATATAATTGTTCGATCGATGACCTGAACAGGTAGAAAGACACTTATGGTCAGAAAGTTCACCACCAAACCGTTGGGACCGCGCCACAGAACTGAGTTAATGAAGGCTTCTCACCCATTGCAAGAGATATGTTGTCGAGTTATCTATTTATCTCATCGTGCCACGTAATGAGAACACTTTTTCCAATCGTGACTATCAGAGCTCGCAACATAGTTGATTTCACACAGTGACCACTGCATTAGTGCCATCTATCCCGTTGCATTGAACAGTTACTCTTCAAACCCGAGTTATTCAACCATGAGCGTGCATGTCGAACGAGCTTAGCACTGTAGAGAAAATTGTCGAAGAAATTCTTATTGACCTAATGAATGAAAGAGTAATGTTTTAAAGAGAGATGTCTGCAAGTATTCAAGCGTCATTGATGAGAGGACTGCAAGCCTCTCCGTTGACTTCTCACGGAGCCGGATCATCTCGACCATTGGCAGAAAAGAGAACCAAACATAGAGATGACCTAGTCAATGTGAAGTTGATCCCGACCATATTATCATATTGCATCCCACCTCTGGTTGGGGTAGTGATTCGAGATAGTGTGCCAAGAGAATTCGAGTACACCATGGTTACTGCATACCTCCTCAAGGGGATACACGCAGCTTGAGCACAACAGGATAAGATCGCAGCGTTGAAGTTCAGTAACATCAACCTCGGAGATCGAAAAAACTACAGTATGCTTGCCCTGTATAAATACCTAACCAGGACGAAGGGGAAGAACTCAAAGATAATCCCTCAGCCATGGATGATGAACCTCGCGCAGTCCACTCTGTTAAATTTCATGAAGATCCCACACTTCGAAAGGCACCATGAAGTGAACACCTGTGTCAAGCTATTGCTTTCATGTTACAATGGCGGTTACTTATGGCTAGATCGCCTTATCACAGTCGAACCGATGTTGATCCATAGGATCACATGCTTGAGTATGCAAGGACCTGATCCACATGGAGTTCTATCCAGAAAAATCCATAGATCGCACACTAGTACAGAAAATCAAGGATACACATGGTGATGTCAAAAAGGGAATGCAGGGATACAAGGTAGCCTCCATCCAGAATGGCTCAGTGTACCTCTCCTACCAGTTAATTGCAGAAAATTTAGTAAGGAAGAATAGACCTAAGAAGGTCACAGGATTTGTTGTTGACCTTGCGGGAAAGTGCGTAGAAGGCTTACAGATGAACTGGGCGAAGTACCTAGTGAATCAGCTGGAGCTAGACTTCCGCTAAGCACAAGATCAGGGCTACGAGTTCCACTTCAACTAGATCTTAATCCTCATTGCCTTTGTTGCCTGGGAGATGCCGGAATATGCGACCTTCCCGGATATTGAACCATTTGAGCCTCTTATTGCGAAGTTCACTACCCTTTTGTACTCGAGTGATATGAACAAACAGTGGCATTCAAACGCTATTTTTCATACCTACTACCTTCAAATGAAGAGAGCCATAGAAGCAGAACCTCACATGACTCCGAACACCTTATAGAGATTCTAACCTCTGATAAAGTTCTGTGCAGATCGACACTTCATCTACCTTATAGCGTGAGCCTATGAACATAAGGAGCAGTTGTAGTCGTACTACAAGATCACATAAGAGGATCTTGAGGAGATCACTAAGGAATCTGTAGAGATGTCCGACCCTGACAACCCATAAACCGCGCATGATACACCCAGACCCCAAAAAATGAAAAAGACCGAAGAGGTCCAAGACCTAAGAAGCGCCTCAGGAAATACTGCTTCAGTATCACCTGACTGAGGGGGTGAGGACGAAGAAATAAATGGCACAGGAGCTGAACAGAAGCAAGGCGAAGTAACACCGCCAAGAGATGAGACTAATCCCCTGAAGAAGACGAAGGTTTCTCCCCCGAAACCTTCTTCCCAAAAGAAATCGAGATCCACTGTGACCAAGATGAAGACCGTGCTTACTAATGATGACTTTGAATTCATAATAGCAGCCCCCAACGACGCTTCGCTGGAAATCGTGGAGAAACAAGAAGCTAAGAAGGAGGAAATGTATGACAAACTTAAGGTCAATTTCTGAGGGGTACAACAGGCCCTTCAATCCAGCTGCGCAGTGTCCACTGTGCCCCTTTCATCAGGAGAGCTAGAGTTGGGGGATGAGCCAACCCAACTCTGTCGATTAGTTGATGTGGTCGAAGCTCGTCTTCGTCGAGCACAAGAAGAAGCAGAACAAGCTGTTAGCGTCGGAAGTCACTCCTGGATTGCAACAGGAGAAGAGCCCGACGCCCATCAATTTATGTCACGATTTGTTTAATGGGGTGATCAAATGGAAGTTAACTCACAACGATGTGGTTTTAACTCCGAAACTAGGCCAAGCATGCATGGGCAAGTGAGGTCTTAGATAACTTCAGACAGTGAGTCGTAGTAAGGGTGAGTAGGGGGAAGACTTATATCAGAGAGATGCTAAAGTCTGTTGTAAACATCAGGTTCCTAACAGACTGTAGAAGAAGACATCTGAATGAAAGATCTTCTTACATCCAAACACAGAAAATTGGAGAAAACAATAATACCACAATAAATCCTTTATCACAACATAATTTCCATAATTCGTGCGAATCAGTCGATCACGAACTCCCTCAGTATGAGATGAAAACTAGATGAAATAAGGAAACTGCCTTTCATTAAACAAGAAATCTTACATACAGATGCATAACCCAGGAACTAGGGTGTTTGCTAAAACTTTACAACCGTGATCTTTGCTCTACCATCGATAGATTACAAAATACCCACAATGAGTCTATATACTCAGGAAAATTCACCTCACAAAGGCGTGTTCAGTCCTCCAAAGCATGGTGTCCCTTCAACCAAACTTGGACGGATAACTTTCGTCAGACGCCACCTTAACTGTGCATGGCTCCTGCAGGGGATATGGGTGTGACATTAAAGGCCAACATGGCATGCGTGGACTTTCTCTGATCAGATGAGGACCAGCCATGAACCTTTGGAGAAAATCAGCGTACAGGACCGTCTCGGGCAGACTGTTTGCCGGAACCTCCATACCTTGCATTCAATAAGTGAGCTGAGGCTTCAACTACCTATGTTCACCTTCATTTAATTCTTTAGCGAGGACCAGGAACGAAATTAGGCTGAACTGGTCTTGGCGTACGCGATATTTTCCTCTGTGGTGAAACCTGACTCTTTGACACCTTTTCATAACTCCTTTTCTATCTCAAGTGACCATGGGCCGTGACCCTGTGCTTATCCCTAAGGCACCCTTGACGTTTGCGAATATGAAGGGGCTGATCCTTGCTGCTCGAAATCATGATGAGCGATAAGCTGAGACGGCTTAATCTGGCGCCACGCATCCCTCTAGATCTAACGACTCTTAACTCTCCCGACGATACTGTGGGCCCGGGTTCAGGAGTCTCCTGGCACCTCGGGCATCGGAATATAACGGAGCTGCTCTTTGCACCTTGGAGTCACGATGGGCGAAACGCCGAGATGGTTCAATTTGCTGCCAGGTGTCCCCTTTAGATGGACGACTGAAAATGTTTCGTGATGTCGCGGGCCCCACTTTCGGCGTTGTCGAGGTTCAGGGTTTCGAGATGTTCAAAGACATAAAACCTTCACCCTTTGAACTCGCGACTGCCGAAAAGTCGATGTGACCAGATCTCGTGCCACGTGCCCTTTAGGATGAACTGTTGTCATCCAATCCTGATCATGTTATGGGCGCTATCCACTGCGCTAACCTCGGCGCAGCTTTGCTAATCGCGATTTCCCGCCCACCGCTGATATGATCCTTCGGATACATCCTGAACGTTGAAATTAGAGTGCTCGCTTGCTTGATCTGGGCCCGAAACGGATTTCTTCTGTGTGCTGCACTTGGGCGCTTCTTGTGCAACCTGCAGACCTAGATATCCCTATACCGAAGACAAGTAATGTTGCTAACATTAGGCTCCATGGGGGATAAAGTTGTCCCTGTGATTCTCTAAGGACTCATTTGTAGTTCCAGTGCCTTGCTGATGGGCTATGGAGTCATTTACTAAGCCAGAACGATAAAAGTAAAAACAAAGAACAGAAAGGAAAATATTTACAAAACATAGGAGCCACCGGGGGCTTAGACAAAACACTTTTTAAGAAAATGCCCATTTACTGGGTTGCTGAAAACCTCTTCACCTTCCAAATCTTGCAGCTGATATGTATTATTTGAGACAAATTCGAAGATTTTGAAAGGCCTGATCCACAGGGATTCAAATTTTCCGTGTTTGCCCTTATCTTGTTTAGGAGCATCCCATTTCATCACCAGGTCTCCTATTCGAAATTCTTCCTTCTTGGCCTTCTTATCGAAAACCTGCTTGACCCTCTACTAATGATTCTGAATTCTGTCCATTACCTGCTCTTTGGCTTGCTGGACTTCTACCAGTTGATGAATCCTTCTGATCATGTCATTGGGCTCTTCTTGATAATCTTGGAAGAATTTCGCTACGGGAATGGCCAACTGAGAAGGGAAGACAACTTCTGCTCTGTAGACTAACTGGAAAGGGGAGATGCCTATAGATCTCTTTGTGGTCACCCGATCGGCCCATAGAGCGAATTTCAGCTTCGAGTTCCAAGCCCTTTTGTTGTCCTCCAGTAATTTTTTTTAATGATCCTTATTAGGATTTTGTTGGAGGATTATGCTAAACCGTTGCCCTGTGGATAATATGGGGTGGAGTGAATCAGCTTGATCCCGAACTGCTCATAGAACTTGGCTAATGGATCGGACCCGAAAGCGGCTACGTTATCAGTGACAATCTTACTTGGGCAATCGAACTTTGTGATGAGGTCCTCCAGGAACCCAATGATTACCTTGTGGGAAGCACTCCTGGTGGGGATGGATTCGATCCATTTAGTAAAGAAATCCATGGCAGTCAGGATCCATCCGTGCTGCCCACTAGAAGCAGGGTGGATTTCTCCAATAAAATCCAGGCCCCATTGCTGGAAAGGTCCCGAAACAACTACAGGATGTAAAGGCAGAGACTTGAGCTGCTGCTTTCCTGAAAATCTTTGGCATGTAATACAGGCTCTAACTCCTCTATGGACATTAGGAAACAATGTGGGCCAATAGTATCCAGCTCTGAGAATTTTGTGGGCTGTAGGTGCCCTCCACACAGGCCGTTGTGGAATTCGACCATGATCCTGTCGACCTTTTGTGGGTCCATGCATTTTAAAAGCACCCCCAGGGGGTCTTTCCAGTACAAAATTTGATCAATAAGGCAGTACCTAACTGCCCTGAGCTTTAGATCTCTTGCTTTGTTTCTTTGCAGGCCATCTGGGGGCCGCAACTCTTGCAGAAAATATATGACATCCTTATACCAAGGACATCGAGCCAATGGGGGCTCTCTTCGAGGGTCTATTTCAGACAGCTGACCCTGCTGAATTCCTGAGATTTCGTTTATGAAACTTACCCCCAAAGCTTGGCAATTGGCTTCAACCAGCAACTTGGCTAAGCCTTGACCTTTGATCAATTTGGTAGGCCTTATTTCCAGGTCAAATTCCAGGATCTTGGCTATCCATTTACTCCTCTTCTCGTCAATGTCAGGCTGTACAAGGATGTCCTTCACAAAGGCTGAAGGAACGTATGCAATCACCTTTGAGTGCAGGACATGAACCCTGAAATATTTGAGAACTTTCACTAAGGCATAGGCCTGTTTCTCCATGATCTCATACCTGACCTCTGCATCTCTTAACGCCTTGCTGAAGAAGGCAATGGGATGCTCTTGCCCCTCCTCATTTCTCTGCAACAAGACCGCCGCTACTGTATTGAAAGAAGCGAAAGAGAAAATTAGGAAATCTTTGGAATAGTCAGGACTGATCAGCATAGGTGCCTCAGCCAATGATCTTTTTATTTGGACGAAAGATTCCCTAGGTTCGGCGGTCCATTTCACTTCATTTCCCTTCTTGAGCATGGCTGTGATGTGTTTCACCAGCTCAGCGAAATTCGAGACGAACCTCCTCAGAAAATTAATCTTCCCCAAAAAGGCCTGAACTTCCTTTTTAGATTTGGGAAGTGACAGGGTTCGAATTGCCTCCACTCTGCTAGGATCAATCCTCACTCCTTCTGTTGATACTATATGGCCTAATAACTTCCCCTCCTTCATAGCAAATAAAGACTTCTTGGGGTTTAGAGAAAGGCTGAACCTTCGACATTTTGAGAAAACTTTTCTCAGGTGATAGAAGTGCTCTTTATCCGACCTTGAGAAGACTGTTATGTCGTCCAGATAGATCACCACAAACTTATCTTTTTCCTCGATGAAGGCTATGTCCATGGCTCGCTAAAATGTCACTCCTGCATTCATCAACCCGAAAGGCATTTTGGCATACATGAATGTACCCCAAGGAGTGGTGAAGGCCGTTTTTTATCTGTCCTCGGGCATGACCGATATTTGATTATATCCAGAAAACTTGTCGATCATGGAAATCCTAGATGCACTGGTTACCTTCTGCAATATGTGTTCCATGTTGGGCAGGGGATAATTGTCTTTCTTTGAGCTCCTGTTTAGGTTCCTAAAATCGACACAAAGCCTGATTTCTCCACTCTTCTTTCTTACTGGAACCAAATTGGCCACCCATTCAGAAAATCTCAAGGGGACGATGATCTGGGCCTCTAACAACTTCTTCACTTCTTTCTCCATGACAGGCAGCAACATGGGGTTTATCTGTCTTAGCTTCTGCCTGAATGGCTTAGCCTCTTCCTTTAGTGGGATCTTGTGTTCAATAACGGATGTATCATATGTTTTGAGGTCTTCGTAGGTCCATGCAAACACATCAGCAAACTCTCTCAACAACTCAGTATATTCGACTCTTTTTTCTCTGGTCAAACTCCTTAACAATTTGACAAAATTAGGCTCCTCTGGTGTGCCAATGTTGCACTGGGTTGTGTCAACATCTTCATCTGCAGCCCTTCCCTTTACCACCACATCATTCCCATCGAACAACCTCTCTAACGGGACTAGTCCCCTCAGAATGTGATTGCTAGGTAGTTGAACAATCTAGTGGTTAGTAATTTTATTTAAAAACACCCCAGGGTGAGGGTCACCTTCTGTGTCAGGATCGTGATCAATGTGCAACGCAGAAAATTCATCAACAAATTGGAGAAATCTTTCGATTTCCAGATCATCTTCGAATACCTTCCAATGCTTGACATTGTCCGGTATAGAGGGCCTATATTTTATTTCAACATCAGAGTTGACCATAGGCAGCAGAGGAACTTTGAATAAATTGGATGAGACAACTAAAGAATTGGCCACAACATTATCCTCCCTTGGAATAAAAGAGATATTGAAGGCTAAGAAGAAATCGTCAATTAGGTCCCATGCTTCATTCCTGTAATTTCTGAGTCGAGGGTGCTTATCCTGATAAGCGCTTCTGATTTGTTGGACCACCAACTCTGCATCTCTGAACACTTCTATCTCATGAATTCCCATTTCCCTTGCAGCTCTTAATCCTAGAACAAGGGCTTCATACACTGCCACATTGTTGGTGGTTTCAAATTCTAATTTGTATGACAGAGATACAGTTTCCTGGGCAGGTGACACAAAAAACACCCCAGCACCAATGCCTTCCTTGGAACAGGCTCCATCAAAAAACATTTTCCAAACGGGGGTGATGGAAGGAGGAAGTTCATGAGGAGAGGTGGGATTCTTTCTGAGTTCAAGAGGAGGCTCGAGAGCATGAGTGAGTTGCAGTAAACTGGAACCTAAATCAGTGTCCAAGGAGAAAATGGGATGGTTGGTAGGATTGGCTTCATCACTGATTATATAGGCCAATTGGGCTTCCCTATATAGCCTCCTATGTTCTCCTCCGAACACTGGGATAGTAGCATATGTGAGGTCCTTCTGCAAGGTTCCCCCCAGTCTTTTTATCCAATATCTTGACAACAACATACCGAACTTGGGGGGGACATCAGCCACTACAATATCCATGAACACACTTTTCATGGGCAACTGAAACAAGGTCATGACCAGGTCTTTGATAACCCCGAGACATTAAACTTTCCTGGAGTCAAAGGAATAGAGGTCATGACAGGCTCGGGTGACTTCTATCCCTAACTCCTCCATGACAGTTTTGGGCATGAGATTGTGAGAAGCCCCTGAATCCATCAAGCAGTTGTGCAGTACCTTGTCATGTATGTTCAAGGAAGTCTAGAAGGGAGGGGATGAGTCATTCCTGTCTTCTACCATAGGACCTAGAATAACTGCAGGCTTTTCATCTTGCAAATTGATGGAGTTTGTGGGAAGGCTTGAGACCCCAGGCTGTAAAAGCTCAGAGAAGCGTTTTTTGAACCCTTCATGTTTAATCAATTTTGTCAAGGGCACAGGGATTCAGATTTTTTGAATTTCATGCTCGAAATTAAAAGATGTAAGCTTTGGGGTTTCTCTTATTTTGGGGGCATGATTCTAGACTATGGGAGAGAGGGGTTTTTTACCTCTATGGTTGTCCGCTACTTCATTGGCAGGCCTCTCTATTCTAGTGGACTGCTCAGGAACATCAGGTGTTACTTCCTTCTTCTGAGATCTCAGGTCATACCTATAAACCTTGCTTAACTTTCACAACAAGAGACTAGCATTTTCATCAACCTTTTCTTTAGTCTCACATGACTAGTTTGGGATTAGTCAACAACCCTAACTTGAAATAATCATAACTATGTACCTGTAATGAATAAAGATATGAAAGTAGTACATAATGTTATTTAGTTTGTTTTATGCAATTCCTCTAGTTGGCACTACTTGGAAGCTCTCATAAAAGGAGTTATAGAAAAAATGGCATACCTTGTTGAATTCTGGCTTATTCTAGAGAGAGACCTTGTAGAGTGTGCCCCACACAAAATGTTTGTTGAATGG
The DNA here is from genome assembly GCA_032191745.1 of Picea mariana. Classification (NCBI taxonomy): domain Eukaryota; kingdom Viridiplantae; phylum Streptophyta; class Pinopsida; order Pinales; family Pinaceae; genus Picea; species Picea mariana. The sequence goes on along the minus strand of JASDQU010500708.1, from coordinate 67,715 downwards.
ATATGAAAACATTACAAAGAATACTACAGACAATACTCTAACCAACACATTTGGTATTACTGAATTTGGATATGTTATGAATAAGTTATTATGTTTTTAACCGAAACACTTGTTTTAGACTGGTTTCAGGACTAGCCACAAACCCTATTTTTCACGAAGTGTGACCCAAAAAATACAATGACCCACAAGATGAATGTTTTAGCACATATGCTTGGATATGTTTCCTCAATGGCCTATAAATTTCATGGTCTGAATCATTCTAGAAAAAATGTTATTGGAAAAATGGTGAGATGACTTGTAAATGACATACCTTAGAAAGCATCATCAAAAGAATTTATCCTCCCTTGAATTTTGTCCTTCTTTTCTTCACCTTCCCTATGAAATTAGGCCTAGATATCCTTTGTTTACCTCAGTCACCTATAGATATTCAATATGCTCAAGTGTGATATGAAATGAGAGAGCCTTGCCTCTTATTTATAATCTCCAAGTAGCTTCCTTAAAAGCATCTTTCAGGTCACTTAACCCACTTCTAGGCCACTTAACCTATTTCTAGGTCACTTAACCCATTTCTAGGTAACTCAACTTATTTCTAGGTCACTTAACCCATTTCTAGGTCACTTAACCTATTTTCCTCATTTTTATGGTTAACCAATTTCCATACTTAGAAAGTTCTCCATTTCTTTATCATTTAAATATTCCTCCTTGACTTTGTCACCCCACTTTATAATCTTCTTTGATTTTGTCACTTCACTTTATTATTTAAATAATGATCCTTGACTTTGTCACTTTTCTTTAACATTTAAAAAATAATTTCTTCTTTGCAAAATCTTTGACTTCTTTGACCTTTTGGGCATCAAGCCTACATATGAGGGTCCTCCAACTTCGTAAGGCCATAACTCTCAAATGGTGAGGAGTTATGTGACATTCCACATACCACCAGAAATGGTATGACATGTACTATCCATATAGAATAGTATTACCTGCAAATATATCAAAACACATACCATTGTACTTGAAACAACCTTGGGTCCATTACCCAAACCTTTGTGCTAGAGGAATTTGCTACTGAACTTTCTTCAAGGGTTGACATCAATGACAACCGACCTTAATCAATGGGAGAGCTGATGAGATTTCCCCTCCGAAGCTTGACTAAGCATAGTGGAGAGATTATATATTGGGGGTTTCATTATTACCCATACCTTCGTGAAAGGTGGTGATTTTGAGGCTTCGGGCTGATCCAGGTGGATATTGGTGGCCACCCACCTATTCCTCTGGATCGAAAAACAAATTTCCACCTTAGCATTTTTTCGGAAGTTTTTCGGGTTTCAAACTTCCAGGGTCTTTTTGAGGCCCTAAAAGACGTTTTTTGGGATTTGGGGCCTAGGTGACTATCGAAGGCATTGAATTGGGCCAACTAGGAATTTTTATTCTCGGTTAGACCTTTCCAACAGGCTATCGTCTGCCTAAAACGAAGGTCATATGCAAAAGTTACGACCCCGGGAAGTTGATGTACTAACTTACCCAAACAGGGCCCACATGAATTTTGACGCTTCATCTCCTAGGGTTAGGTTTTTGGATGTCTAGGGTTTTTGAAATTCTTGTTTATTGTAAAAGGACTTCAAAGCCTCATTGTAACCATATTATTGTGAATGAGTGCAACCGTCACCATTCCAACAAACTTGTTTTCCACTTCATTTTATAGTTTCAACTTATTTCCTTATTGAATAGAAAATCAGTTTTATTGTATCTCTGTTATTTTGTGTTAAGCATCTGTTAATAATCTGTAGTCATTTCGTTATGCTCATAAAATCTGGATCAATGGTATTTAAGTGTTCTTCTCCTTGTCATCTTAATTTATGTCCCCAACGAGGTCAGAGTACAAAGAATTGGGTCTCGAGCTTGTTTCTCTTGAGGACAAAAGCTCTCGCATGCCCGAGCGACCTCTCATGGCAGGAGGAAAGAAAGATGACGAGACGTGAGATCCTTTCAAAATGTTGCTTGAGGAAGCCCTCACGCAAAAGAGGAACGATATGATGGATAGTTTCGTGCAAATCCTTCGACGACTACCAATAGGCGACACATCTTCTTCGAGCGAAGGCGCCACCCCCTTTAAGGTACAAATCAACTTTGATATTCCTGTATTTGAAGGTCAAATAGACGTAGATGTTGTAGACAAGTGGTTGAATCTACTAGAAGAGTATTGTTTTGTCCATAAATTTTCGAATAGAGAAAATATTACTTTTTCACTCCTTAAAGCCATTCCCCATGTCAAAGATTGGTGGTAAACTTTCTGTGAGCAAAATGAAACATAGGAACCCTCATTATTTACAGTCATGATCACCTGGGAATCTTTTAGGGATTCTATTAAGGAACAATACTACCCTGTCGGAAGTTATGACGACTTGTATACCAAATTGACCACACTATGGAAAGAAAGAGACCAAGCAGTGTCAGAGTTCACAAATATATTTCATACCTTGTGCACCAAGCAGGGTATCAAATATTCAGAGAAACATTTGGTGCTCAATTATCGCGGTGCTCTACATAGATACATCCATAACAAAATGAAATTTCTGGACATCTCATCCTTGGGCGTGACCTACCGATATGCCGTTAAAATCAAGCAGAAGCTTAGACAAAAGACATGACAATTTGAGCCTGGGAACCCCTCACAACAAAATCTAGGAAAGGGCAGTCCCAACCCACAAAACAAAGGATAGAGCACATATGGACAGTATCAAGACAACCAGTCCAAGATGCAAGCAAAGAAGGACACCGAAAAGATAAAGAAAGATATCGGGAAGTGGTGCGACTTCCATAAGAGACCTTGGCATAACACTACTGACTACCACTCAAAAGAGTCACTGGTGGCCGAAGTGAAAACATCTGAATCAGATGCGGGTTTTGACTCTGAGTCGAAACCAAAAAGGGGAATATGGATCCTTGACGCAGAACCCAGTGCCATCGTTGCTACCACTAAGCTCCAGCCTAGTGAACCAGACAAGCCAGAAGAAGGAGAGTGCCTCTTCCATTCATAGATGTGGGTAAAGGCACCCCACTTCACTTCATCATTGATAGCGCTAGCAAGAAGAAACTCATATCAATAGAGGTCATCAAGCAGTTGGCCCTATCGATAATTCTGCACCTACAACCCTACACCATTGGATGGCTTCGCCAAGGAAGCGATCTCTGCATCAGCCAATAGTGTCGACTGTCATACGAAATCAAGCCCTTCAAAGATGAGGTATTGTGTGATGTTTCTCCTCTTGAAGTTTGTGATGTTCTTTTGGGCCAATGTTATTTATGGAAACATCATGTTGTATATGAGTCTAGGCCTCGTAGTGTTATTATTACTTTGAGCAAGAAATTGTATAGGATACCCGAGGTAGTCCCACCTAGTGTTATTTCCTTTATCTCTACCAAGAAATGCAGGAAGGTCATATCTTAGATGAGGAAGTTTGTCTTCTTCGTGATTCACTCTCATAATGAGAGAAAGATCATAACCACATCCAGGGTCTCTGCGATCAACCTCTCCACACAGCAGAAGCAAGTAGATAAGGTCATGGAAGAATACTTAGATATCTTCTCGTCACCTACCGAGGTACCTTTGCACTGTCAGGTCAAGCACCCCATCGATTTGACCCCCGACGCACCACTGCCCAATGGGCCATTCTATCACCGCTCTCTATTAGAGAATGAGAAGATCAAGTGACAAATCCAAGAACTAATCTACAAGGGGCACATCCATCCCAGCTCATCATCTTGCAGGAGCCCAATCATGCTGGTATAGAAGAAAGATGGAACTTGGAGACTCTGCATTGATTAACATGCTCTGAATAAAATCACAGTCAGAAACTGATACCCAATTCCCCGAATTGACGACCTCCTTGATCAACTATTAGGAGCCAAATACTTTAGTAAGATTGATTTGAAGTCTGGCTACCACCAGGTCTTGATAGAATAGACAGATGTATGGAAGACCACCTTCAAGTCAAAGGATTTCCTTTTTGAATGGTTGCTCATGCCCTTTGGTTTGACAAATTCTCCAGCCACTTTCATGAGGATGACGAATGATATACTGCGAACATTCACCAATACTTTTGTAGTGGTGTATCTGAATGACATTCTCATTTACAACAAGACTTGGGAAGAACACTTGCAACATATTTAGTGGGTTCTACACACCCTGCGGCAGCACAAGCTATATGCCAACTTGGAAAAATGATCCTTCGGCATGGACAAGGTCCATTACCTGGGCTACATCATTGATCAACATGGTGTACATGTGGATCCATCCAAGATCCAATTCATCTGTGACTGGCCAGCCACAACCACACTCACTGAGCTTCAGTTATTCTTAGCCCTTGCCAATTTCTACCGCAGGTTCGTGTTGGGATTCTCCCATATTGCATGGGCCCTCAGCCAAATAACCAGGGGTGGTGGTAAGGATAAATTTACGTGGGGTCAGTCCCAACAACAAGAGTTCGATGATTTTAAGAAGCTATTGTGCTTAGACCTAGTACTTTCACTACTATACCTGCAACAACCCTTTGAGATCGAGACAGATGCTTCAGACTATGCTATGGGCATTGTTCTCACTCAATACAGCCACCCAATGGCCTGTCATAGTGAGAAATTATCATATATTGTCTGTAAGTACCCTACTTATGAAAGATAAATGTACTCCATTGTGAAAGCCTACCACCAGTGGAGACATTACATTCTTGGGAAGGAGACAATCATCCACACTGATCATAAGCCACTGTAGTTGATGCAGACACAAGGAAAATTGCAAAATGACTTCCATCAAAAGTGGTCCACATACTTGCAACAATTCCACCTCAACATAAAGCATAAAAGATGAAGCACCAAATGCATCGTTGATTTCCTCAGCGGACCGCTAGTCGCGACACTCACCGTGGTGCTATATTCTTGCAGCCATTAGACCTCTGGATGGCCCCAAATCTATGAGACAGAACCAAACTTCTCCACCACCTACCAAATGTTGGGTGCAAACGCAGTTGTCGATAATTTCCATCTTCAGGATGGGATGTTGTGTCATCTGGGAGATATCTACATTCCATCAAGCGAGCGAGTGAATCTGATCTAGGAAGCCAACTACAGTTGGGTGGCAGGACACTTTGGCTCAAAAATACAGTGGCAATGCTACATAAACATTTCTACTAGTCGAAACTTCGACAGGAGGTCAACAAGTATATCAGGTCCTGCACTGCTTATGATATTTCCAAACCTACCATTAAGAAACACAGCCTATACACCCCTCTTCCTACTTCTGAAAGGCCATGGGAACCCATCTCAATGGACTACATGTAAGGCCTGTCGTCCACCAAGCGGGGAAATGACTATTTTTTTGTGGTTGTTGATCGCTTTTCTAAGATGGTGATTCTGGTTGCCTGCAAGAAGAGCATCACAGCAGAGGCCATTTCCAATATCTTCTTTGAATGAGTCTACGTACATTTTGGAATCCCACAAACCATTGTCTCAGATCAGGACAATCAATTTATCAACACATTCTAGTCGAGCCTCTGGTCACTGCTGGACACCAAGATCACCAAATCCACAACCTTCCACCCCCAGATAGATGGCCAAAACGAGGTCGTAAATTGAATGACTATGCATATCTTGCGCATGTATAATTCCAAGAACCCTCACACATGGGATGATATTCTTCCCTATGTCCAATATATATATATAATCGAGCCCTGCATAGATCAACCGACCACAACCCCTTTCAAGTCGGGTTGGGATTCCAACCATCGGGTCCTATAGATGTTTCACTTCCCCTTGCGGTCACCTCGACTGACCCATATCCTACTCCAACTAAAGCTGACAAAGCCACCTGATTCATTGAGAAGATCCAACGCATCCACCAATAGGTTCAGGATATCCTACAAAAGTCCAATGGAAAGTACAAGCAGTGCCATGATCAACATCGAGTGCCACATAAGTTTCAGGTGGGCGACAAAGTTTGGTTGCACTTGTAGAAAGAACGCCTTACAATACCCCATCAGAATCTTCTCCCACTCTATTATGGGTCATACACCATCACAAAGGTTGTCGGGGATAATGATTTTGAGCTCAACATTCCTCCTTTCCTTGGCCTGCACCGAGTGTTCAATGTGGATCTCCTTCGGCCTTATTTCCCACCATTATTGGACACCTCAGAAGTAGCAGAACAACTAACACCAACATAGCTCAACTTCGACTGCATACAATAGACATCCAATGATCAGATTGTGGACACACAGATCAAGGGCAATCGACAACAAAAGATCCATCTTTATCGAGTCGTCAAAGTAGGGCAGCTCCTGCACCAAGGCAAGTAACTCACCCGGGGCCAAATTCAACAGAAATTTCCTCATCTGATGGGGGAACTCAATGTTATCGGACAAATCGGTAGGTGTAGACACTAACTGATCTCCCTAGATCCACCTAGATCTAGAACAAAACACACCAGAACATGACACTTCCCTTAAGTTTTAAATATTGAATTTACTAACTAAAGAGGGATAGGTGACATACTATTTAAATGTCGCTTCCTCTTGCCATCACCATCCTAGCTCCATTCCAATGCTCATGCAATGATGATCCTGCAAAATAATGCAACCAACCAAAGTGATAGCAATAGCATAAACTCAATATAAAC
>JASDQU010500708.1:23800-34925 GCA_032191745.1 Picea mariana | reverse complement strand
TGTATACGAGGGTGCATATCATATCAGCATATACCATACTATAGCAAATTGTAAGAGCGAGAAGCTCCAAGATTCATACTTTTAATATAATACTATTGCCATGTTTTGAGTGCTCACTTACTAGTGTACTAGTGGTAAATTATGAATCGTGAGTATAGGATTATCCGTGGGACAGGGCCCGCTCACAGGTATTGGCCTATGTTGTATATATATATATGTTAGTATTATGTTAACTTACTTTGTTGAATTGATTTTATGTTAATATGCTCTTGATTTAGACTGCAAAATAGACACATGCTACACAATTGCCACCTATGTTATGTTGCAGGATGACCTCTGATTGTGTCAGGACTTAGATCAATGCATGCTATTGATTCCTCTGTCAGCGATTATTTATATTGATGTATGATATCAAATTTGTGCTAGTGTTATGTTTCTTTAATAATTATGGAAATAGTACCAACAAAGTTATCGATTGAGGAATCATATAAACTATTGAAATTAAGTACTGACATACTGACTTAATAATAGGTTTATTCCTGATTGTTCTTTGTACAAATTTAGATAAAAAGATAATTAGTTTCCTTTGCTTTGTTTGGAGTGCTACAGAATCACTGTGATTATAAACCCACTAGGTGAACACGCGAAGGTATAGGGTTATGAGAGCTCAAAGACCTTATCCTGAGAGGTACCACTGGCAGGGCCGAGGGTTATAACATGGTGGCTTCACCTTTTATATTTTTCCTTCCATTTATACGTAGTATTGTTTAGTTAGGTTTTCCAAATATAGGGGCAAAGTCCTTTTTTTGTGCATATTACACTGAGTGCCTCACAAGTACCTATTTAATCTTGGGTTGACAAAATTAAATGAATGAGTGTAACACAATTCTAAATAATTAGAAGTCATATTTTTACCTCGTCAAGTAACATGGCAATAAACTATTTTTATATTGATATATGAAAACTAAATATAACAAAATTGATATTAATAAAGGAATGCTTTGTAGTAATATATACATATTCTAGAAAAACATTTTTAGGAATATTACTTTTTGAATGATTTTTTTGTTGTTGTTGTATGTTTTTGCTATTGCAATTATGACATGTCTCATTGACCATTGCTCTAGAAACGCTTCATGTAGATTATATATAACCTGGTTCTTGGAATCATTTGATGTATTTCTGTATTGTAAGTGGAAAGTATGTCTATACATTCGCTCCACTATATCCCTCATAGTTTTGTAAAATCTTTCCCACCTTTCATTAACCTCCAACACCACTCCAGATGAGCTAAGGACCAATTCATCATCATTTACATCTTCTATAATTTTTATTTTCTTAGGATGACATTTTGTTCTTTTGTTGTTGGTCTCTGTAGAACCTTAAACATATGTGAATTAATAGATTGTTTGAAAATTATTAAGTATATTATTAATACATTCTTAAGTATATTATTAATGAAAATTCAAAAAAGAACTCTTCTGCACTTGGATCACAAAGAATATTATCGAGCTTCCTCATTTTGTGGCTCTGCATGACACACACTAACCAATACATATTAGTTAAACTTACATATAGTTCAAACATATTAATTTTGTATACAATTTACAAAGAACTTGTCTCTTTTTTTTCTTTTTCTTTTTTGGATGTGTTATCATTGTGTTGATCAGAATTTTTGTTACTTGTGCTATTCTCACACATTTTTTTTTATCAATATACAACCTATACCATTCAATACAGAAGCTATTAAATATACTTTATAAATAAATCACATAATTCTCAGCTAAAAAGAAAATGTGGTTTCCAGTGCGTTTTAATAATATGAGAGCACCGGTGCGTTCGATATAGGAAACACACCGATAGGAAAAATAAATTTTTAAAAATACTTTAAATTACAACGGTGCAATATGTATCGATAATAGCACTGCGCCTAGAGTAAAAAATAAAAACAAAAACAATAACATGAACGAAAAAAATTACCGAAAAAATTACACACTGATGAACGAATTTTTTTTTTAAATTATGTTACAACATTTCTGGTGCGCTTTATCAGGAAGCGCACTAGTGTGTTATAATCAAATTGTCGCATAAATAACCAGAAACCATTTTTTTTTAATGTGACAGGGCCGACAGGATTTGGATCTGATGCAATAAGTGATTTGCTTGCATCACATGCCAAACACCTTATATATAGAAACACAGACTCATTAAATCTAAAATGCCTAAAATGAAAATCTCTAATTGTGAAGTGATAGAGGGATTTAAAACCTAAGGTGAAACTTTGTAGTCACATAAGCAAGAAGAAGCAAGGGTTTAAGGTAAATATGAATTTATTTTTTTCTGAACTTTAATTAAATCTAAATAGGGATACAAGTTGTAAAAAAAATTATTATTAAAATCAACAGTAAAATTTAAAAAATTTACTATGCAAGGTTTTGAGTGAATCACAAAACCCTTCAAATTCTGATCTTCTGAATAATTTTGTTGTTCTAGAAGTATTTTGAGTGAATCACCATACCCTTCAAATTATGATCTTCTGAATAATTATGTTGTTCCAAAGTATTATGTTGCTCCACAATGCTCCCCGATGTGTCTCTCTTGCAAATCTCTCCCCTTTAAACTTTGACAAAATAATGAAATAGTGAATATTTTAATATTATTTAAAGGACTTTATGAAAATGGTTTTGAGTGAATCACCATACCCTTTAAATTCTGATCTTCTGAATAATTTTGTTGTTCCAAAGTATTATGTTGCTCCACAATGCTCCCCGGTATGTCCCTCTTGCAAATCTCTCCCTTGTAAATTTTGGAAAAATAATGAAATAGTGAATAGATTCTTACTATTTAAAGGAATTTATGAAATTAGATTTTTGAAAAACAAATTCCCGCTCATTTTTCAATTGTAAAAAAACAAAGTCGCGTTTTTTATTTCTTAAGTTTTTCGAAACACCGGTGTGTTTATTAATATAACACATTGGTGCATTTGTTTATACAAAGCACCAGTGCGCTAAATATTTTTGGAGCACCGATATCATATAATTCCTTTTATTTATTCTAAATCTTTAGAACCAGTGTGGTTAGTAATTAAACGCCCCGGTGTTTTATATTGTTATAGATGCACTGGTGCATTTTCTTTAAATAAGTGCATCGATACGCTTTAAAATTTATTTGAATTTTTATTTGCACACAAATAGTGTATTCATCTTAAATTATCTTTTAGGATGCATCCACATGAATAGCAGTACTTCATAGTATACATTTTTCTCTTAAAGTCACCTTATTTTTAAAATTTTATTGTTGATTTTGCTCAAATGTAGAGAGAAAAACTTATAATATCAAATGGCCAATTATTCAAATTCTAGCCAGTTCCATATTGCTCAAAGTCCATCGTGGAGTTATTCCTTTCCATCTCCAGTAAGTTTAKATTTTATTTATATTTTGATTATCTAATTGAATTTATTTTTTTATCCATGTCAATCTGAATAAAAATGTATCCAAATTTGCAGGATCCTGATTCAGAATCGAGTTTAAATGCAGAAAATATTCCACCAGTTCAAAAACGTCGGAATCTCTTATCAGGAGCAACATACTGCAAGCAATTGGTATATGAAAATGGACAACCTCTTTACTGTTCCAATTGTAACATGCCATCTTCCAGCCGCAATCCTAGGTCAGCGATGGTAGTAATTGTTTGGTATAATGTAATTTGAACAAACCAATTGAATTGTGTTTACTAGTATCATCAATGTCCTAATATTCAATATTTTTGAAATTAATATTATGATGATTATCGACCTACCTATCATCTTCCATTTCACCCCACTACAATGTCAAATCGAGAGAAGGATGCAATAAGAGCATAACTCAGAGAGGAATCATACCAAGAATGATTGAATCAACCACCTATTCAATTCCCACTACATCTAGATTCACCAATTAGGAATGACTACAACAATAGTAGTTCTTCACAAGTTGGAAATGGAGTCAATCAAATAGAGGTTGCTATGGATGATTATTTACCGGATACGACTTCCATGGAGACAATGTTGTTAGATGCATTCCAGAACGATGAGCTAGCGGATGATGCTCATATCACTGATACATTTTTGAAAGCCTGAAATCTGCTTCCACCACCCATCTCTTTGGACCTAGCCCATCAAAGTCTACCCATTTGGGGACAACAATGTTATTGTACAACTTGAAAGAAAATTTTGTCATGTCAAACACATGTTTCTCGAAAATATTGAGGTAACTGACCATCAAGTCCCTTATATTTTGAGAAATCTTTTCACACAATCAACATTAAAAATGGTCGATTTTATGAACATTAAATGAAACTGTACATTTATATTGCCCATTAACTGTAGGTTATTCAAAGATAAGGTTCTTTTGAGTGATAATGTCTTTCCCGGTCGATGTGAAGAGGCAAAGCAGATGTTTAAAATGTTGGGTGTTGAGTACATATCATATCATGCATGTCCAATTGATTGTATTCTATATAGATGAGAATATGCAGACAAAGAGATATGTCTGAAATGTGGGAATGATAGGTACCATAAATCAAATAAAAAGGGTAAATCACATGGTCCTCCTCATAAGATATTGAGTCACATGCCTATAATCCCAAGGATTCAAAGGCTCTTTCATTGCAAAGAATTAGTTATGTTGCAGGGATGGCATGCCTCGCACAGAAGTGAGTCTAAAGTTATGAAAATCCCAATAGATTCAATAGCCATGAAGCATATAGATGATACATGGCCCGAAAAATTCAAGGATTAAGTATGAATTCTATGACTCAGTATAGCCATGTATGTTGTAGTTCCTGAGTTTGTGTTTTAAGGCTCTAAAACACACCGTCAAGGCATCCAAATATGATAATACTTTTAAAACAAAGAAACAAAGAAAAACTAGATCAGATTCAGTTTCCCAACTGTCTCTGTCTTGCTTCCCGTTGTTCCTGGATGGTTATGTCACGTTCGATTGCAGCCCACGATTTTTCTAACTCAGTCCTATTTGTTGCAGTTTGTAAGATGGTGTTAAATAGGTTTAATGCAATGATAGTTTGATCTTGTAGGCCAGGTTCTATGTTTGGTTGTCTACCGTTAGGGACTGTCATGGGTAATAGGATTTTGTATGTTTATAAAAGGGGTTTTTAATAGATTTGTTACTTCAGACTTTCGGAGAAGATGTTAATGAAACAACTTTAAAACCTAAAACAGAAAAGTAAAGACACAATCAAGGCCGTTTCCTGGTTTGTGACAATTTTGAATTTGTAAACAGTGAAACACAACAGAAAGAAATATAAGGCTTTAATCTGAAAAGAATCTTATATTTCCGTTAACAATAATGAAAGAGACACAGGATTTCTAACAAAAGAAAATATTAAGGAACATAAGGTTACAGGTCCTAAAATCACTAAAGCAATCTCAGAGGAAAAACTGTAACACATTCAACATCCAAACCAATCTGATACCATAAACAACAATTGCCTATAATTTCCAATTGATTTATTTGCCAGAAACATACATTAAGAGGAATATTTAACAGACGAAATTAGATAAGGGAAAGAACATAGTCACGAATTGCAGGATCCAGAATCTTGTTGTGAATTTAAATCTGATAAACTTTAAAACTGGTAGTACAATAATTGGCCTTCTCCCAAAAATTCTGAAGCCTTGTTTCAACCTCTTGAAATTATATTTATACATTTCTGTCCAAACTTTCTGTTGGTAACTAACCAACTCCCTAATCTTTCGGTTGCATAAACTAATGTCAACCGTTTACAATTTATTACAAAATTCTAAAAATAGAAATATTTACAAAGTTTTAACTTTGAGTCGAAGAACTTTCTTTATCTGCTTCGACTTCTTGAACATGTTTCTCTAAAAAGTTCACTAAGGCCTTAGGAGCCTCAGGTATCTCATTTTCTTCAAATGAGAAGAAACTTCTTTGTAGTCTTGGCAACTGGTTTGCAATTGTTTTCTCTGTGGACTTAACTTTTTCCAATTTTGAACTGGAAGCTATCATTAACTTTTCGATTTCTGCCATATTGACCATTTTGATATTTGAGATTTCAGCTTTCTTCTGTTCCAGTTCCTGCTTTGTCTTCAGTTGACACCTGTTAATATCGATTTCTCCTAATGAATCGGAAAAGCCATCTGTTCCGATATGTGTTGACCCTTTTTCAATGAAATAAAAAATCTTCTTGCAATCTTCATTGACCCTTTTTGTAATTCTTTTGTAACCTTCCAAGTTTGTTTCCCAAACCTTTATCATTACATCTCCTTTCAACTGCTCTGAAATGGATAACTTCTGTGATTTTCCAGTTTCTTCCTTCTGTAAAGCAGTTATTATCCTTTGGAAATAATTTCTTGCCGCTTTAGCTTCCTTTTCTTTTTGCACTGTCTTGTCCATAGATTTTTTAGATTCTTGAAAACAACTTTGGATGATTTCCAGATTACAGAAAACCTTCTGTTGTTCTTCCTCAATATTTACATATATCTCTGATGCTTTATTCTTGAACTGATCTATTTCAATCACTTGATTAGTTATTGAAATGATTTTATCTTGCAGAGATTTATTTTCATTTCCCAGCTGCTGTACTTGTTCCTGAGTTACCTGTATTATATTCTTTGCCTCATTCAAGTTTTCATTTAATTTTTCAATTTCCTGGATATCCTTTAGTCTGGCTTGCTCAAGACCTTTTAGTATTCCCCAGCCGATTATTTTTTCATTTTCTTTCAACCTGTCGTGTAGCTGTGTAATTTCCTGATCCTTCTGCTCTATCATATTGATCAAATTTACTACAGAGTACATATTGGTCGATGCTATGGCCCCCATAGTCCCTGCTAACTCTGTAGAAAATTCACCTTCATTCAACTTCTTACCATCAATAATGATTTTATGTTTTTTGACTATTCTTTCTCCCACAGGATGTAATTCTTGTTTCAACACAGCTCTCCTTTTTTTGCTGAAAAAATAGTTTGACGAAGGTATTTCATCTCTGCTGATTGGTTCCAAGTCACTTACGTATAAAACTCCTTCGTGAGGAATTCCAAAAGTAGCCTGCAGTGGGGTTAATGCTGTAATGGGACTCCCAAGTTCCTGTGAAGTTGTTCCCCCAACTGTTTCTGGAATGTCATCAAGGTTTATTGGATTGGTCTTTGCTCCTTTCCCTTTTTTTGTTTGTGTCTCCCTGCTCTGGGAACTTTCTGTATTCTGAAGAAGAACCTCATAATCTTTCAATTTACCTTTATCACTTGTATCATATTGTATAATGGTTTCAAAACCTGGAGGAATGGTTTCTGGCACTTGCACTGATGTTGACACTTCGCCTTGCAAAATATTTGCCAAACATTGTCTTCTATTTCTTTGGAAAGATGCAAACCCCACCTGTGCATCAGGTGACAAGGTTTGCACCCTACTCTGAACTTCCTCATAAGACTTAGCATTTTTAAAAACATCATCATAAAATGAAACTTCATGTTCGTATGCCTTTAACCCACACTGTGTGACATGCCGATAGATTGTTTGATATGGGTCATGTTTCCTGTGTTCTATATCCACTAATTTCACTTCACTCAATGATTCGGCTTCAGACTTAGCATGACCTATGTTTAGTAAAACAAATTTCCCTAAATAGACCGGAAAAGATGGCCATGCCTTCTTTTGTTGAGCTTTCAATTCATTTCCAATACCACCATTTACCAATTGATGAGCCACTTCTCTACATATTAACCTGTCTAGTAAAACTTTGGGCAGTGCATGAGGTGGAATAGAACAACCATAAACTCTCACATAGGAGAAATTTTATTCGATGAACCAGTCCGCCACTGTTTTGAGGTTTTCTATTATGGCATTGGAAATGCGAGGAGGTTCGCATCCGAAGAAAATTCTGTGTAGAGGAATAATTATATAATGGCAAATCTCATAAAAATTATTTTTGGCATTTTCTTCCCACAGAGCTGAATGGTACTTATGGACAGGTTCTGTACAAGAAGGATTCCAACTCCAGTTCATTAATGGGAAAGGGGTCTTAAAGCAAATATCATCCATTATATAGGCTGACATATAAAAGGCCACTGTTTGTCCCTTTGACCTAGCTGTTTTATAATTCGTGACTTCTGAGGTGATGTTGTCTGATAAAATTTTATGCCAATTGAAACTTCGTCCCTCTAAAACTTCTTCTAAGAAAGGCGTCCAGTCTGCATTAAAATGGAAAGGATCCTTTCTTCCAAAAAGTCTACACAACATCATTGCTAAATATACCATATATTCATTTAGAGAAGTTGTGGCATAAATTCCAAGTTCATTAGCCCTAAATTTGTTTTCGTCTCTGGACCATCCTCTTATTATGTCAGGGTAAGTTTGTCCACCTTCAACACACTCTTTTTGTTGAAATGCAGCTACAAATTCAGAATTAAAAGTGTGCCTATGGTTGGGCGATAGCTTATACATTACTTGGATGTGTTCTGGCCTGAATGAGCCGATAACAACTCCTTGCTCGTTCAGGATACTTCTGGTTGGAACATCCACTTTATCTAGTGCCCAGGTGACCATGTCGGTGTATGAAACCAGTCTCGGACGTGCTGCAACCTTATGCAGACCAGTTTCGGCGATGTCTCGGAGATGATTATCTGTACCATTGTCTGAATATGAAAGCTCATCCTCCATTTTTTCTGCAATTGCAGCCCAAGATTTAACCGAGTGTACTACTCCAGCTGCAGTAGTGTCTGAAATGATATCACCTTCCGGTTGTTCTTCAGTTTTCTTTGAAGCATTTTTGGGCGCCATAGCTCTATGTTTATCAGCTCTGTGTTCAGTACCTCAGCAACAAGAATTCAAGAAAACAAAACTACCAATAGTGGAGCAGTCTCAGAGAAGAGGGAAAAACTCTGTGTTCACTTGAGTATCTGTAGCAGAGCAGAATTCAGTTTTGAAATAATGTAAACGTTTCAAACATTATTTCGAATATATCGTAAAATCTTCGAGATTTGTACTTTGATATGAAATAAATGCAAAAGATATCTGCAAATATATGCATTTAAAGTTTGTACCTGAGCCTTTCCGATATTTTCGAATATGATAGAAACTTACCAAATTGAATGATTGCCGTGTAAAAATCATTTATTAAAAGTTTAAAACCTCAAACCTCGTTTCTGAGAATGATTAATTAATGTTAATCTTAATTTAAGTTTGAAAATACTTTCATCGGGATTTCGGAACTTTCGATGTCAAGAAAATAAGTCATCATAGAACCCCGATCGCCGAAAACGCGACGTATTATTTAGTTACAACCCTGTTATTATCTTAATTGATCCAGATTGGCTTTTCAGGATTTTGTTAATCAAGAAATCGAAAATCGGGAAATCGGGGATCGGGGAATCGGGAAATTTGATGATATGAAAATTATTGCTCATAAAAACGCGAATCGCGATTTCCCGATGAGATTAGTTACTCTTAATCATTCTTAACAGTAATTAAATTAATTTCAAACCTCACTTAAGAATTAATTGGAATCGGGGATCGGGAAATCGGAGAATATGATGATAAGTTTATTTGTTCTCACAAAATCGCGAATCGCGATTTCCCGATAAGATTAACTAAAAGTTTAAGCCCTTTTTTAAATGTGATTTAAGTAAATGATGAATTAATCAAGAATTAATGTGTCGGGAAATCGGGGATTGAGATTTCTCTATTTGATTTGTGTTAAACGTTGTTATTTCAAAACTCTGAATCCCGATATCCCGATGTGAATTTAACATTTTTTTAAGTTTTAACATTACTTTTCATTTAAAAGATCATTTGAAAAAGTGTTTGGGACATATGTTCGTTTCGATTTTAATCATTCTTTATCATAAACCATAAAGGCATTTCGAATCCGACGGAGATGAAATGTTTTGTTTTAAAAAATTTATATAATGTAAAGCCTCAAAGATACAAAAAAATTTATCCTTAAGGTCAAAAAATCAAGATCTATTTCAACAGATGTCATCAACACATATTCCCTCCAAAACACCAACTATTTCTTTTCGCATGTAGTAGTGATCAATAAAAATATCACCCCATGGTTGTCTGTGAAGAATGAGCATCTTACGTTGGTTCTTATAATCCCTGGTAGAAGACAAGTGAATAATATGGATGTTAGAAGAGATCTTATTTCTTCAAAAACTAAAAAGAAACATTGGCGAAGACAAGAAAGTAGAGGAGAGCTTGGTCCCTCTTGGTCTTTCAAAGAAGGTGATGTCTCGTGGATTTTGAAGAAATATGATCTGTATTTGGAAAAGGAAGTTATATTGGGTGTAAAGGTGCCTTCTTTATTTGGTTCTTCACTAAGTCACATCTTCACTGTGGAAGACCATTTGGCGGAGTTGAAATCATATGAACATTTGAACCTTCTAAGAGTACGTATGTCAAAAACATGATTTTATTATTTGTTTTAATTTTTATGCCATGGGATAAAACATAATTAATTTTGTATGTGTTTAATTTATAGTGTCGTTATCATCTGCTTGTGTGCGGTTGTGTGAACCATGAATTCCCTCGGGACCTATGACGTGCCATATCTAAATTACCTACATTTGTACGTTGGATCACATCAAATGAGATTCATATGGCTAACATTCCACGAAAGCGTCAAGAGATAGTTGAGATTGTTTGTATGTTTGAGAAGGAATTGTCGACGAGTTTCATGGACTTGCAGGTTCACCTAGTAGATGAGGTTGAATTAGTCGAAGTGGTCTCCTGTCGTTGGATGGTCTTATTAGAGAGGTTCATGAAGAAATTGAAAGGATTTGTTCAACAAAGGGAAAACCCCGAGGGGTCTATGGAAGAAGGGTACATATCATGTGAGTCTTTCTATTATACCAATGAGTACATCAAACAGATTGACAACACACCAGGTGCAATGATTTGGGACAAAAAAATGGACGAAGACAAAAGAGAAGGGGAGCTTCTCCAAACAAGTGGAAAAATGTGCTTGATAAAGAGTAAGTGACTTATCATTTGTCAAATTTCTACACAGTAACTATTCACATTGAACTTCATAATGTATATTTTTATCTCATACGTACTATATGTCAATTTTATTTCATGAATATATACATTAGCGAATTCATAAATTGAT
>JASDQU010500707.1:58220-83769 GCA_032191745.1 Picea mariana | reverse complement strand
CTGTGTCTCGTGATCTAAAGATCCGTAAGGCTCTGCGCAGTGAGGATCGAGTTGCTCTCCCGACTGTGTGAAGAGGCTTACTGTTGTAGCTCTGATACCATGATAAATTGTGAAGGACAGAGAAATGCAGAGAGAAAAGAATAGTATATTCAAATGTATGAAGAAGTACAGAACAAAATTGAAGAGCTTCAGAAGTCCTCTAACAATAGGAAATAGCTGAGCTTATATATGCTCAAAGCAAGACAGAAATAGAAAGTACAACTGTCCAGTACAGCTGGCAGTGTACGGTTAGTCTGTTGAGGATACAATATATTTAACATATGGCAGCAGCTACCTTGGTTGAAATCAAGCGTTTGGATATTGTCAGTCACACCAGAACCGATGTCCATTTTTTGGCAAATTCCCCAGTATTTCTTAATTGGTGCTTCTGAAGTTTTTTTTTGTATAGGGCAGCTAGAGTTTTTCTATGATCAGTCACCTGATGCAATGCGCAGCTTGTGCAGTGCTCTTTCTCTTCTTACAGCAGCATTAGGAAGCTATTTAAGCACCTTAATTGTTACCACTGTCACTTCTGTCACCACTAAAGGAGGAAAACAGGGATGGATATCTGACAATCTCAATGAAGGCCATCTAGACTACTACTTTTGGTTCTTAGCTTCCCTTAGCTTTCTGAACTTCTTCGTATACATTGCTTGTGTACGCAGATACAAGTACAAGAAGGCCAACTGAGGTTAAAAAATTCCAAATTTTGTGTGATGCGATTATCCACGAGTGATCTTTCTCTACTAAATTGATTTCATAATTTTCTTAACCATTTTATTGAGCCGTAAAATGTCAAATTTTAGTTGAATGTAATTACGTTGGCAGTGCCGCGCTCAAAGAGAGAAATTTGAATCCAAGAGCATCTCTTAAGTTTTGAAGCCCGGTCAAAACAAATAYGTGCAACCACTACAAAGCTCATATATCGCTTATGGAAAGGGTATTATTCAAGTTCTGGCCTGGGATCCAATGATTGCGAGAAGAAAGGTAACGAAAATGYCGCAGACTGGCAGGCAGAAAGMTGGCAGAAGCRTTTCTGCGTGATAGAAGGAAAACYCCCGTAYAAATGATACGAATCCAGAAGAGGCAGTCTMATGCATAGCCYTGTCAGAGAATGATTCTTATGTTACGTCTATTTCTGGTGGGAAGGTGTCCCTGTTCAACGATAACGACACCTACGCTGACGACGTGATCATGAAAGTAACGGCTGCATTCCATATTCCTTGAGGCACGTCGATTAGGGTTTCGGCGAGAGACCGAACAGCTTGAGAGAGAGGTGCAAATATTGCATACTTTGACTGGGCAGGAGAATGTGGTTCAGTTCCACAATGCATTTGAAGAGGATAATTATGTTTACATCGTAATGAAGTTATGTGAGGGTGGAGAGCTCCTTGATCGCATATTGGCCAAGAAGGACAGTCGTTACTGTGAAATTGTTGCGGCTAAAATTGTAAGAGAAATGCTGCTGAGTGTCAATTACATGGCATTGTACATCGGGATATGAAACCAGAGAACTTTCTTTTCAAATCTCTCGATGAAGATTCAGCTCTGAAGACCACAGATTTTGGGTTATCAGACTTCATCAAGCCAGGTAAAAGATTTTGTGATGTTGTGGGTAGTGCGTATTATGTTGTACCAGAAGTTCTGAAGCGCCGGTCTGGACCTGAGTCTGATGTCTGGAGTATAGGTGTAATAACATATATTTTATTATGTGGGAAGCATCCATTTTGGGACAAGACAGAGAGATTAAATCGTGCTTGCAGAAAGACTTGTGCTGTCGATTTTGGGATTTGATATGAACGTTCGCCATCCTTATAAACCCCTCGTTGAAGCTATTAAGAAATTTAAGGTTGCTCGAAATGCACTTGCTCGAGTGGCATGGAATTTTGTAAAGGATGGGCTGCGCACATCTCTCTGCCTGCAATACAAACCTCACCACTTTGCTGTTGGGGCCATTTTCCTTGCGGCTAAGTTTCTCAAGGTCAAGCTTCCCTCTGATGGGTAGGTGGTCCGGTGGCAGGCGTTTGAAGTGACTCCACCACAGTTGGAAGACATCAGCAATCAAATGCTCGAGTTATACGAGCAAAATGGGCCCTCTCCTGCCTTGCATGGAAGTGAGCCTGGCGGAAGATCTGGTTTGATCAATCAAAATCTGGGCAGTTCACAGGCATATGCTGGAGCAGCTCCTACAAATGGCTGTTCTCAAGTTACATAATGTAGTTTACCTGGTGATGGTGCAAGCCATGACATAAATAGAGATGTTAGTTACGATGTCAACAATTCTTTAAAACATATGGCTAATACTTCTTATGGGAAAAAGAATGAAAAATCTACCCGCACTTACCATTCGCAAGCCTACATCGCTGACGAAAGCACATGTAATAATCAATCAGGTGGATATACAGCAAGGAATCATGATATCAAAGACCGTGCCAGAGGTGCTGATATCAAGGAGGATTCACAACAGGTTTTGAATCCAGTTTCAAACAGCAGATGCAGAGAAAAAGTTGATGGTGGAGCAAATGTACAGAAGCTGAGTAAAATCAAACATTCTGATGACGGTGGAGCAAATGTATAGAAGCTGAGTAAAATCAAACATTCTGATGTGAATGCATTAGGCACTTCGCAAAGTTATGAAAGAAATGAGCAAACAGGTTCAAGAAGGGCTGTGGAATCAGGGGAGTACAGTGATAACTCAGGGGATGAAACTAGAGTTAAGCTTGACTGTCCTGATATTGAAGGAAAGCAGTCCCGGGTTACCTTAGATAATAAAGACAAAGTGAAAGCAGCCTTGGAAAAAAGGAAGAGGTATCAAAGCAATTAACAAACGGTAAGAGATTCGTAACAGCAGCCTGCGGGGCATCTGGCAGACGCACCTGGCATTCACATAGTCCAGAGAAGGCAAACCGTTTCAGATTCCTGGAATACCAAGAGTTTTATTGTTTCTGTTTAAAAGACTGATGTATGTAACATTTCAAGGGAGGGAACAGCCCGGGAGCCTTTTTACAGGCTGGGTTTGTAATGCATTTTTTATCAAATATAGAATAGAGTTTTCAAGAGATTCTATACTTCGTCACTGTCTAATTCCGTCTCTTTCATGTATTATTGTTTCTGAAGTTTTCATCACTGTTTTCTGCCTTATGTTCATTATTTCAGCTTGTATGGTTACAATTCAGTACAACCTCTGTTGTAGCTATTTGAAGCATCCCTTAATACGCAGTTTTTCCTCTGTTTTTCCGTGAGTAAAATAAGACATGTGCTTTAATCGTTTAGCCTCATTTACAAGTTTTATTTGTGCGCAGCCTTTCCTCTGTCTTTCTATAAGGGAGACAAGACCTGCGTTCAGATATTTGAAGTTCCAGTGTTATTTCTTCTACTAAAAGGAAGACCAAATGCTTGGCTTTTTCTTTCAGTTTTGTTCATCCCTATCTGCTATCCATCCTCATGATTTTTTAAAATGAATTAGACAAACAAGGTCATGCCTTTTGTTTCTGGTCTACAAATGAGTGGAATGACTATTTTAGACCTGGTTAAGAAGCCTCCTATGACTGACCGATCAACAAGATTTATTTCTTTTAAAAATGTGCTAAGACTTGGCTCTTTCATAGCCTAGAGTTGACTCTTGTGACAACAGTATCCAAGATTAAAAAGCTTAAAGAAGGTTTATATCACCACACAGATATGATAAATCAAAAGGCTCACTATATCTGGCGACATACAGACAAAATAGCAGAGATGTAAAGAGCAAAACTCAGTGGACCGTCAATCCTGGAAGCGTCCCGGATCAACAGTTGAGGAACATATCGGAGATTTAACTGACGTGAAGGTTAAGCGATAGCGGGCAGGCCGGGGAAAACAATAGTGGTTTTATTAAGGGATGTGTGGCGCCCGTAGAGATGCATCGGGGGGAAAATCATTTTGACTAATACCACTTCCTCCAAAACCCCGATACCAAAGCTACCAGTCAAATGTGGACTGTAGATCCTGAAGCAACTCGGATCAATGGTTGAAGTTTATATCACCGATTGGAACAGCACGAAGATTAATCGATGAAGGGTGGGCTGGGGAAAACTACCGTGGTTTAAGGCATGGACACATGGCGCCCTCAGAGGCACGTCGAAGCTGAAGGTAGTTCACTTGAAACTGTTTTCTCCAAACCCCGATGCCAATAGATACCTATAAAAGGGGAAACCCCCCAACATTATTCTATGATAGTTCGAAACCTTCAAACATTCAAAAACTTGGCGCAAAGCTTCCAGTCAAATTTTAAAGCTCAGAATCGAACCAGACTTGTGTTCTTTGCCATTTGACAGGTATTCTTCAACATGGATGCCAGTCCTATCATTTTATCTGTAAATGAACAAGAGATATCCTCGAGGGAGAATCCCTAATTGACAGAGATTTTGACATTTTCAACACAGAGTTGACAGTCTCACCCGTATCCGTGCCTAGATAGAATTTGGTGGACAATGTTGGAAAGCACATACCTTTCCTCGAAGCGGCTCAAACCTCCATCATCCCTTACGTCATAGAAACGGTCTTTCCATTCCCCGAATTTGTAAGCTGGTGTGCAGAGCGATACTCTCAGGGAGAAAGAGTCATTTTAAATAAATTAGGGTCTGAAGTTCGGTGTAAAGTAGACAGTCCATCACTCCGGCATGATCTTAGTGTACCAGACACCTCCCCCATGGTGCCAGAGCCATTCGAGGAACAGAGAATCATCACAATTTATAGAGAGTGTCCGCCCGAAGTTAAAACCTTGTTTCTGCAGACCATAGTCAAGCCTGAATATCATTCCGAGAGTTTGAAATTACCTGCTAGTATAAGCGTTATGATTGTCAAAGTCTAGTGGGCTTGTTCCCTGTTCAGTCAAATTTTAGGGTTAGATAATGACAAGTTTATGGTAGAAGTCATGTTAGGTTTCCCATTGGTTTGTTTTCTGTCTGGTCAATCAGTCTGTGTCAGTTTTGACGAATTTATTGCAGAGAATATACATCAACAGTTGGTTAACTTTAGCTCGTTGAGGCACTTCAGATACTACACACACTTGCTAAGGATGTTTCTGGAATCCAACAAAACTCAATTTCCTAAGACAACTTTCATTTCAACCGAGTGCAAAAGGATCACCATGCTCATCTTCATTAACAAGATTATGTCCAGGGTACACAGTCTCATTTTTTGTTCAGATCTACTGAGAGTTTTGGAAGAGATGAAAATCTCACTACAACCTAATCAAGAGAACATGACAGGAGATTGGGTGTTTTTCACACAATCTACCGTGATTTGGGTGTATGGATACTAGGAAGGATCTTACCTTTTACCAGTTGTTTTGACGCCCAGGGTCTTCACTTTGGAATTCATAAGACAAAGAATTATCTCAGAGACTGAACATTTTCTGAAAGCACACAAGGCTTCTAATCTGAAATTTCCTTTCGTGGTAGGTCCCTTTGTGGTAAAAAGTAAGCCATGCTTGCCCCAGATTAAATCCAAGCTCAGTAAGTTTGGTTTCACACAGTTGCAAGGGAGAAGATATCATCCCCATCAGATCATATCAAAGAGAAGATTGGTTAGTAGACAAGGTCCCTATGATCATGAACATGTCGAAGGATTCGATAAGTTGACCAATCTAGAGGCTTGTGCATACATGGAGGTCATCATACAACAATATCAAACAAAACAAACAGAACCATCTCCCCAGCCGAGTCTAGCGCATAAACCTTCTCATAAGGTGGTTATCAAAGCTCCTAAAATGAGCGTTTACAATCAGAGAAGCAGTTCAGAAGAACTAGATACCAGTGACCAACAAGACACTCTTAAAAGGATGAAAATCACATCATCATCTCAGGTAATTGACCTGGAAGACGAGGAGCTCAAGGAAAAAACATGCCTGGAAATGGTGGAAGATACAGCCAAGAATGAAGAAACTAATATACAAAGCAGGCCACAAAATGAAAGCAGCACGAAGGTCTTCAGTGAAAGGAAGTACATATTCGGCCAAACATCGGGGGCAGTGTATCAGTCCAAGGGAGATTTGATGAATCAGTATGCTATTAAAGGAAGTATGGTGAATAGTGAAATAAGGGATCTTTTACCTGAAGTAGAAATAAATTCTCAACACAAGGCTTCCTTACTCTCAGTCAGGGATGTAGAGAAAAAGACATTTAACATTGCAATGGTTGATGATGATAAAGTCTCTGAGATCAAAATGCACTATGAAAACATTGTTGCCCCTAACAAAGTAAAATTTCATAGGAATGTCAGTGACATGTTATATTATGATTATCTGAGCTTGGCACTAAAGATTGCAAGGTTGACAACATACGCGCTAAAATTAGATGGACAACTGAAACAAGAAAAAGTGTCTAGCAAATCCTGGATGACACAGGTGAAAAGACTAGAGTGTGAAGGCCCCCAGGGGTTGAAAGACTCTTTGGATGAAAAGGACAAGATGATCCAAAGTCTAAAGAAAAGGCTAAGGATGGCACCTACAGATCATCTGCAAACAGCAGAATTAGCTGCATTGGAACAGGAGAAAGGAATATTCAGACAAGAGGCACTCGATTACAAGGCTAAACTGCTGCAATTAGAGAAAGAGAAAGAGCATTGGTCACTGACACAGGCGACGACATCAGACATGGCAGTCACTATACCAGAAAATACAGAGGCTAGATCAAGCATTGAAGGGTTGGTCCAAGCTATGTCCCAAGTAAGCTTAAAAACAAGTGAGATCAAGAATCTCAAAGAGAACCTGGAAAAGATGAAGCAGGAAATGAAAGTAAAGGATGAAAAGATAGCTCTACTTCACAGAGAAAACCAAGATTTGTAGGAGAGAGTGAACAAGGAAAAAACCAGGTTAAAGGGCAAGACGTTATTGTAGGGAGCCAAACATGTAGTTTGGGATGCTATTGTTGCGAAGGTTGCTAAATTCAAGGTTTATCTGGATTTTATTGATGACAAAGATAACGTGGTTGTTACAGCTCGGAACAAATGCGCTATCGTAAATGAAGTATTAGCGAAGAAGCCCTCAGAGTGGGCCCAAAATGATATTGATTTACAGAATGTTGTACCTACTGTTGATCTTCAAACCATTGGTGTGAAAGATAGGACCGCGTTGATCATTTCAGCTAGGAGGATCATTGTTAAGCACAACTTACTCGGATCAGTCTGGAACAAAGCTATGCAAATGGAACACAGTATACAGGAATTTAAAGACGCCTTTGAATATTTGTTCGTCAAAGGTCTTCCTTCATATTGGGATGGTAAAGGCTCGTTGTACAATCAAGAAGACTATCACTCTCTCCTCATTCAATGCAGAATGGACCATTCAAAGTTCGAGTATATGGAAGAAAATCTGAAAGGTCTGAGTCTGGTAGAGCATTTGGCTACAAATTTCGAAATCTTAAACAAATTTAAAACAGTGAAGGTCAACATGCCCACCATATCCTATGCCACGTGCATTGACTTGGAAATTCTGATTAAGGAGATAATGGATTATGGAATCCCCTTTGATTCACAATGGAAAGAGGTGGTGTGGTTGGGTAAGACAAAGTGCAACATCCTCGAAACCAATTGATGATCTCCAGGTGTCACCATTTTTGCAGATCCGACAGGAGATTAGACTGAGACAGATGGAGTAGAAGAAGTCAGATAGTCAGAGAAATTGCTCATGATTTTGAAACATTTTCTTTTTGCTAATTGTCATAAATCGTTTCATATACTGAAACTGTCAGTCAAAACTGTTACGGAAGCTAAAATGTTTCAGCTTCAATTGTTTCTGATCAAATTGTATAAGTACTAAGAGACTTGGATTGATTAATGTTGGTAGAAGTGCAAGAGCACCTTTTGGTTGTATCAAACTCTATTTGTAAATTTTCTGAATCTGAATTGATTATAAATGCAGTAGATTTTGAATTCTCTATGAAAAGATTCTAACGGGTGGTGATATGAGATTTTTTTCCCTTCATTGTATGTATTTTCTGTAATCTTTTATTTCGTTTACATTTTCTTCTGTTTAAATTGGAGAATCTAAAGGCCCGGAATTCATCTTGTGACGCTCTCGGCTTAAGAAATTTAAACTATTTGATTGTCTTCTTAACTTATTCAGAATTCATTTCAGTAGTTCTCTGAAACAGTTATTTGTTATCCCTATCTTCCTATACTCTTTTTATTAAGAATAACTCAGATTCATCACCTCATTTAGCCTTTGTCCTCTGGAGAGTTCTATCAGTCGATGCTTTGTTTCCGTTCACTTTCAGAATTTTGACTCCATAGCCCATTGTGTTTCTCCCCTTCTTTGCCAGCAACTTTATAAAAAAACCAAAACAAACCAAATCTAGCCACCTATTTCCATAGATATACACAGTGACATGAGAGAGCCCTCTCTGATTTGAGTAGGCTAGTGCCTCAGCTCTAAAGCTGGTTGAAACAGTTACCTATGTCGTTTGTCAATTCAACTTGACAAAATTTACAGAGTGCTAACATTCTAGCGTCGTTGCTGGGGACGAAATTGAAAAGATCTTCCCTGGGAAAACGACTTAAACCTTCGATTGATCCCTGAGGGTGACGGTGGATCAAATACCTTATTACCTGAGACTATTTATACCCTGGTGACTATGTTGTTCAGTGACCAGTTGCACCACGCCTTTTGAAATAGAAGTCCTGGCTCCTAAGAAAGTTCACACCAGGAGAATTCCAGACCCAGAAGCTGCAATCACAGTGTCTGGCCCTGAAAATCTCGTACACAAAAGAAAAGAAAAGTTGGTAACCCCAGTGTTGCATCCAGACCGATATTTATCCTTTCCTAGAGACAGAGAAACTAGCATCGAAGACCTTGAGTTTGATGTGAAATTTGAACAATCTTTATTCGGAACTAATTATGAATCTTGTCTAGGTGAGACTATCTTTGACGAGAAGAGATTTCAAGATCTAGTTTTAGCCACATCTGTTAATCCTGTAGTGACCCTCGCTTAGAACCAACTTTCACTCTGACCCCTCACAATAGCTATGGTGACCATATTTTCACCCCTCATACTGCCCACTCAACTACATGACCTACCTCAAGATTACAATCTAAGGATTAAACTATATGATGCCAAGGGTAACATATCAGCTCAAAAACATTTAGATTGGTTTAATGATTTCATAGACTTGGAAGAGGTAGACTATGAAGATGTGAATATGATATTGTTTACACAAAGCCTTGCCGTAGACATGAGGAAGTGGTTCAGATCCCTTCCGGCGGGAAGTATTCTAAATTTTGAATCCTTTGAGACAAGCTTCCTCGCAAAGTGGGGAGACAAGGAAAATCCCCTTCAGTTGTTGGCCTAGTGCAACAATATGAAGAGATCACCTGATGAAATAGTACATGAATTTTCAGCTAGATTCATGAAGGTGTATAATGTCATTCCTGATGAAGTAAACCCCCCCCCCCCCAAGGTTGCTCAACTCAAATACGTTGATTCTTTTGAAAGTGACTTTGCTTTGTTATTAAGAGAATGAAGGTCCACTAGTTTGGACGATATGACAACTGATGCTATAGAAGTAGAAGTGAACCTAGAAGTAGAAGTAGAAGTAGAAGATAAAAACTAATGTTGGCAGAGACGCAAACAGAACTCAAGAGAAAGCACAGCGTTCCACATCTCAAACATCAGAGGACAGATTCGAAGCAATGATGAGAAACATGGAGCAGATGATGGAAAGAATGGTCCTGGGAAATCGGCCTAACCCCAGAGATCAGGCAGATGGTCCACCCAGAAATCCAAGAAGACTGGCTATTCCACAGGTTAGGCAAAGAAATCAGGGAAATCAAGCAAACCAAGCAAATCAAGCAGATCCAGCAAATTTGGGAAACCAGGCGAATCAGGGAAACCAAGGGAACCAAGGAGAACAACAAATCAGGCCTCCCTTCTAAAATAATTATGTAGATGAAGGTTATGATGGATATTTTGAAGATAACATGAACTGTTGTGATGATAAAGAAACAGAGATATTTTTTACCAAAGAAGAACATGACCAGTTCGTGGACGCAAACGAAATATTTTTGCAAGATGATACGGAAAGGGTATCAGTGGAAAAATAATGTTATGAGACCGGACTACAAAATGACATCATGCAATTCCAAAGGCAATATAACCTTCGGAATCAAAAAGTACCCCCAAATCCTCCCAAAGGTAATCCTCCAAAAGGGAACCTTTCCAAAGAAGCTCAGAATAATGTGCCTTCTTCTAGCCAGACCAAGAAAGATTCTACTGCAAAATATTTCACTGCGAAGGACTCCATTGTGAAAGATGTTGTTGCAAAAGAGACAATGGAAAAGGGAAAGCAGAAAGAAGAACCTCGGAAGAAAATATTGACAAGAAGAGAAACGGTCACCAAAGAGGTAGAAAGAACCCCATCATCTTTTGATTTCGAGAGTGAAATGGCTAAGATAAAAATTTCGGTACCATTTAATGAATTGATCAAAAATAGCGAATATAGAAACCAGATCATCAAGATGCTAAAAATGGGACAGACCTCTGATACCCTAAACATACAAGATGATCACCCAGCTATCCTATTCGGGCCAAGAGTGGAAGAAGACAACGAAAATGAAGAAGTCCCTCCCTTTTATGTTAGTTTGAAAATTCATGACATGACTCTACACAATGCTATGCTAGATTTTGGAGCACCACACAACCTGATGCCAAAGGTAGTCATGGACCAATTAAGTCTCGAGGTCACGAGTCCTTACAAAGATCTATTATCCTTCAATTCGAGAAAGGTAAAATGCCTTGGTATGATCAAAGACATGGTTGTTTCTTTGGCACAAATTCCGACAAAAAACATGGTGATGGACGTAGTGGTTATTGATATTCCTCCAAAATTTGGTATGCTATTGTCCAGATCATGGGCTGTGAAATTAACGGGAACCCTCCAGATAGACATGTCTTATGCTACTATTCATGTCTTTGGTCAAGAAAAAAGATTGTGCAGGGAGGTTTTGCTTAAATATATGGTCAGCAATAAATCACAACCTAGCAATCATCCTATATATTTAGTGGAGATCTAGTTAGGATCCTCCATCTTCTTCAATGACCTGTGCTTCGAGGAAGAAGAAACATAAGTCGTTTTAGCCGACAAGGACGAGCTTAAAGGGAGAATGGAAGAACTTTTCAGAGCCACAAAATAATGCAGAAGACCAGTTGTGGAAGATGAATTTCGATGGAGTTGCCTGTAGAGAAGGAGCTGGAGCTGGCGTATGGATCAACCATTCCGATGGAGATGCGAAATTATGCTCTAACAAACTTTTTTTTGAGTTCACTAATAACATGGCTGAATATGAAGCGTTGATATTAGAATTGAAAATTTTAAAAGAACTAGGTGCCAAAAGAATCGTTGTGCATGGAGATTACGAGTTAATTATAAATCAAATCAAGGGAATCTACCAAGAAAAATAGCCCAGATTGAGGGCTTATAGAAATCTGGTGCTAGAACTCCTTGAGAAATTTGAAGAATGCAAATTTTTTCCCATCCCAAGAGAGTAGAATCAGATTGCTGACGCTCTGGCCACTTCCGTAGCAGTTTTTAGAGTCCCTATCTTCCCTGAGAAAAGTTAAAAAGTAGAGGTAAAGTACAGGCCAGCAGTACCAGACAATATGAAGCACTGGCAGGTTTTCGAAAATGACAAGCAGATAGAAAGCTTCCTAAAAATGGAGAACGAGTTCGAGAATTTGAACGTTGACAATGAATATTGCGACAATGAGGTAGATGCAGTCGTTTTCACGAAAGAAGGATATTTCGACAATCAGATCGTTGGTAGAGATATCGTACAGCTGAAGAGTAATATCATCCCCAAGGGTCTGGTACCATTAGAGAAAATTTTTGATAACAATAACGTAGCCAAAAGTCCAAAGATCATAGTAAATGAAGGAGACATAGAAGATTGAAATATCGGAACTCCATAAGACCCAAAGATCGCGAAACTGTCCAAGAAGCTCAACCCTAAAATAAGGGAAAGGTATGTCAAATTACTAAAATAACTCCCTGATGTTTTATCTTGGAGCTATGATGATCTAAAATTCTATGATACCAGTATAATCCAGCATGTTATCCCAATTAAAGAAGACCACAAACCATTCAAACAAAAATTAAGAAGAATAAATCCTTTGTTGTTACCATTGATAGAGAAAGAAGTGAAAAAATTGTTTGAAGCAAAGATCATAGTGTCCCTGAGATTTTCCAAATGGGTAGCCAACCTAGTACCAGTTAGAAAAAAGAGTGGAGAAATCAGGTTGTGCGTCGACTTTAGGAACCTAAATAAAGTATCCCTTAAAGACAACTATCCATTACCTAAAATGGATCACATTTTACAGAAAGTAGTAGGCTCCCAAAGGATGTCGATGTTAGATGGTTTCTTGAGATATAATCAGGTCATGGTACATCCTGACGATCAAGAAAAGAAAACATTCACCACACCTTGGGGAACATTTATGTATGCTATAATGCCATTTGGACTCATGAATGCAAGGGAAACATTTCAGAGGGCCATGGGTATAGCCTTTGCAGATGAAAAGGATAAATTCATTGTTATATATCTGGATGATATTACAGTGTATTCTTCCTTAGACAAAGAACACATCAAGCATCTTAGGAGGGTATTTGAAAAGTGTAGGAAGTCTGGCATATCCTTGAATTTGAAAAAGTCGAATTTTGTCATGGAAGAGAGAAAAAATTTAGGGCATATTATTTCGAAGGAAGGGATAAAGGTAGACCCCAGCAGAGTGGAGGGGATCCTAAAGATTGGCATACCTAGAAGCAAAAAGGAGGTACAATTTTTCATGGGCAGGGTAAATTTCCTGAGGAGATTCATTCCCAATTTAGCTGAAATCATAAAACATATCACCAACATGTTGAAAAATGGAAATGAAATCAAGTGGGTCTCTGAGGCTGGAAAATCCTTTGAAGACATCAAGCTAGCGTTAACAAAAGCTCATGTGCTAACCAGTCCAAATTTTGAGAAATATTTCATACTATTCTCTTTCTCTTCTGAGCATACAATTGCAGGAGTATTAATTCAGAAGGATGACCAGAAATTCGAGAAACCCATAGCATATTACAGTAAGACATCGAGAGATTCTCCTCTGAAATACGACATCATGGAGAAGCAGGCGTATGCTTTGGTCAAAGAATTGAAGGAATTCAGGGTTTATATTCTACATTCACATACCACTGCTTATGTCCCAAGAAACTCAGCAAAAGACAACTTGACACAGCCTGATCCTGAAGGAAAGAGAGGAAAATAGATTGCAGTACTATTGGAGTATGACCTTGAAATCAAACCCATGAAATTGATCAAAGGGAAAGGACTTGCTAGACTGATGGCGCAAACGAACTGTGAACTCCTGGGAATAAATTTCACTGAAGGTATATCAGAGAATACAACAGATCAAGAAAAGGCGACCCCATGAGTGTCTCGCAAATTTCTTGACTCTACGTGGTATGCAGATATTATTTTTGTGTTAAACAATCTACAAGCTCCACCTGAGTATAGTAAAACAAAGGCTAGATTCCTAAAACTCAAAGCCACAAAATTTTGTATAGTAAATGAATTACTATACTGGAAAGAACCGGGAGGGATTTTATTGAGTTGTTTGACAGAGGATGAAGCACAAAAGACCATCAGAGAGTTCCACAAAGGAGACTGTGGAGGCCACCATTATTGGAAGACGACTGTGCACAAAATTTTGAGAGCCGGTTTTTACTGGCCAAGTATTTTTCCTGATGTTTACAAAGAAGTTTCAAAGTGCCACGAGTGTCAAATCTTTGATGGGAAAGGAAAATTGTAGTCTCTACCATTGAAACCCGTTTCAGTAGAAGCTCCTTTCAGACAATGGGGCCTGGATTTTATAGGATAAATACACCCATAGTCCTCAACTCAACACAGATGGATCCTAACTACAACGGATTATTTTACTAAGTGGATTGAGGTTGTACCTACCAAACAAGCCACGGATGATGTTATCATTCGATTCCTAGAAGACAATATCCTGTCTAGATTTGGATGCCCGATCAAGATTATAACAGACAATGCGGCAACCTTGAAATCTAAAAAGTTGGAAAAATTTTGTAGTGATTACAATATTACCCTTGGCCATTCTACGTCATACTATCTACAAGGAAATGGATTGGTCGAGTCCTTAAACAAAAGTTTGGTCAGGATCATCAAAACATTGTTGCAAGAAAATAAGAAAGCATGGCACAAAAATCTCATTCATGCACTATGAGCAGACAGGATATCCCCGAAGAGATCTATTGTCACATCTCCTTTCCAGATCGTTTATGGTACAAAATCTATCTTTCCTACTGCATTGGGATTGTCAGTGACGAAGTTGTTACAAGAGCAAGAAGCATAAATGAATGCTGGTCGGAGAAGGGAGGATGAACTCATCAGCATACAATAGACCAGAGAAAAGGCCTTCAACAATGCCTAGTTATGTCAAGACAAGATCAAAGAAGCTTTTGAAACACGTACCAAAGAAGACGACTTCCAGCCCGGAGACTGGGTACTGAGATGGGATGCCAGGAACAAAGATAAAGGTAAACATGGGAAATTTGACCACCTATGGCTAGGCCCGTTCAAAATTACATCTTACCGTGGGAGAAATGCTTATTTGTTGGAAGAAAGTAATGGAAAACTTGTCAGATCAAGGCTTGTGAATGGCAAGTTCCTCAAGCATTATGTTGTTTGAAGAATCGTCACCCCACAATTCATTGTACATACCAGTTTGGTATTTTTCTTGTTTTCTTCACATATAAAAGATGAAATAAAAAACAACATGGTTAAAGCCCTAGGTGAAGGCCTTGAGCTGTGCTGAGTAGGTTTGGAGTTTGTGAATAAGGGTAAAAGGATTCAGATCACACACATGAGATTACAGCCCAATGGGTAGGCACTTAATCTGCAGTTCTTTGCTACCTCACAGGGAGGATAGCATCCCCAATTGGAGCCAATGTTATCACCATAAATTTTCTGGATGGTATCCAAGATTAAAAAGCTTAGCGAAGGATTATATCACCATAGAGATATGATAAATCAAAAGGCTAGAGATGAAAAGAGCAAAACTCAGTGGATTGTCGATCCTGGAAGCGGCCCAGATTAACGGCTGAGGCGCATATCATAGATTTAACTGACGTGAAGGTTAAGAAATCGAGGGCAGGCCGGGGAAAATAGTAGCGGTTTTATTATGGGACACGTGGTGCCCGTAGAGATGCATCGGGGGAAAAATAAGTTTGACTAATACCACTTCCTCCAAAACCCTGATGCCAAAGCTACCAAGCAAATGTGGACCGTAGATCCTGAAGCATCCCGAATCAACGGCTGAAGTTTATATCGGCGATTGGAACAACACGGAGATTAATCGATGAAGGGCGGGCCGGGGAAAACTACCATGGTTTAAAGCATGGAAACGTGGTGCCCTTAGAGGCACATCGAAGCAGAAGGCAGTTCACTTGAAACTGTTTTCTCCAAACCCCGATGCAAATAGATACCTATAAAAGGGGGAACCCCCCGACATTTTTCTATGATAGTTTGAAACCTAAAAATGTTCGAAAACTTGGCATGAAGCTTCCAGTCAAATTTTAAAGCTCAGAATCGAACCAGACTCGCGTTCTTTGACATGGATGCCAATCCTGTCATTTTATCTGTAAATGAACAAGAGATATCCTGGAGGGAGGAAGCCCTAATTGCTAGATATTTTTACATTTTCGACATAGAGACGGCAGTCTCACCCGTATCCGTGTCTAGATCGAATTTGGTGGACAATGTTGGAAAGCACATACCTTTCCTTGAAGTGGCTCAGGCCTCCATCATCCCTTATGTCGTAGAAACGGTCTTTCCATTCCCCGAATTTGTAAGCTGGTGTGCACAGCGATACTCTTAGGGAGAAAGAGTCATTTTAAATAAATTAGGGTCTGAAGTTCTGTGTAAAGTAGACATTCCATCACTCTGGCATTCTCTTAGTGTATTGGACACCTCCCCCACAGTGCCAGAGCCATTTGAGGAACAGAGAATGATCACAATTTATAGAGAGTGTCTGCCCGAAGTTAAAACCTTGTTTCTGCAGACCAAAGTCAAGCCTGAATATCATTCAGAGAGTCTGACATTACCTGCTAGTATAAGCGTTATGATTGTCGAAGTCCAGTGGGCGTATTCCCTGTTGAGTCAAATTTTAGGGTTAGATAATGACAAGTTTGTGGTAGAAGTCATATTAGGTTTCCTGTTGGTTTGTTTTATGTCTGGTCAGTCAGTCAGTGTCAGTTTTGACGAATTTATTGCAAAGAATATACATCAACAGTTGGTTAACTTTAGCTCATTGAGGCATTTCATATACTACACACACTTATTGAGGATGTTTCTGGAATCCAACAAAACTCAATTTCCTGAAACAAATTTCATTTCAACCGAGTGCAAAAGGATCACCATGCCCATCTTCATCAACAAGATTATGTCTAGGGTACACAGTCTCATTTTTGGTTCAGATCTACCGAGAGTTCTGGAAGAGATGAAAATATCACGACAACCTAATCCAGAGAACATGATAGGAGATTGGATATTTGGGTGTATGGATACCAGGAAGGACCTTAACTTTTACCAGTTTTTCTGACGCCCAGGGTCTTCGCTTTGGAATTCATAAGACAAAGAATTATCTTAAAGATTGAACATTTTCTAAAAGCACACAAGGCTTCTAATCTGAAATTTCCTTTCGTGGTAGGTCCCTTTGTGGTAAAAAGTAAGTCATGCTTGCCCTAGATTAAATCCAAGATCAGTAAGTTTGGTTTCACACAGTTGCAAGGAAGAAGATATGATCCCCATCAGATCATATCAAAGAGAATATTGGTCAGTGGACAAGGTCTCTATGATCATGAACATGTCGAAGGATTCGATAAGTTCACCAATCTGGAGACCTGTGCAGACATGTAGATCATCATACAACAAGATCAAACAAAACAAACAGAACTAGCTCCCCAACCGAGTCCAACGCGGAAACCTTCCCCTAAGTTGGTTATCAAATCTCCTAAAATAGCTTTTACAATAAGAGAAGCAGTTCAGAAGCACTAGATACCAGTGACCAGCAAGACACTCTTAAAAGGATGAAAATCACATCATCATCTCAGGTAATTGACCTGGAAGACGAGGAGCTCAAGGGGAAAACATGCATGGAAATGGTGGAAGCTACAACAAAGAATGAAGAAATCAATACAGAAAGCAGGCCACAAAACGAAAGCAGCATGAAGGTCTTCAGCAGTAGGAAGTACATATTTGGCCAAACACCCAGGGCAGTGTATCAGTCCAAGGGAGATTTGATGAATCAATATGCTATGAAAGGAAGTATGGCAAATAGTGAAATAAGGGATCTTTTACCTGAAGTAGAAAGAACTTCTCAATACAAGGATTCCTTACTCTCAGTCAGGGATGTGGAGAAAAAGACATTTAACATTGCAGTGGTTGATGATGATAAAGTCTCTGAGATCAAAATGCACTATGAAAACATTTCTGCCCCTGACAAAGTAAAATTTCATAGGAATGTCAGTGACATGTTATATTATGATTATCTGAGTTTGGCACTAAAGGTTGCAAGGTTGACAACATACGTGTCAAAATTAGATGGACAACTAAAACAGGAAAAAATGTCCAGCAAAGCCTGGATGACATAGGTGAAAAGACTAGAGTCTGAAGGCCCCTAGGGGCTGAAATCCTCTTTGGATGAAAAGGACAAGATGATCCAAAGTCTAAATAAAAGGTTGTGGATGGAACCTACGGATCATCCATAGACAGCAGAATTGGCTGCATTGGAAAAGGAGAAAGAAATATTCAGACAAGAGGCACTCGATTACAAGGCTAAATTGTTGCAATTGGAGAAAGAGAAAGAGGATTGGTCACTGACACAGGCAACAACATGAGACATGGCAGTCACTATACCTGCAAATACAGAGGCTGGATCAAGCACTGAAGGGTTGGTATAAGCTATGTCCCAAGTAAGCTTAAAAACAAGTGAGATCAAGAATCTCAAAGAGAACCTGGAAAATTTGAAGCAGGAAATGAAAGTAAAGGATGAAAAGATAGCTCTACTTCACAGAGAAAACCAAGATTTGCAGGAGAGAGTGAACAAGAAAAAAACCAGGTTAAAGGGCAAGATGTTATTGCAAGGATCCAAACATGTAATTTGGGACGTTATTGCTGCGGAGGTTGTTAAATTCAGGGTTTATCTAAATTTTATCGATGACAAAGATAACATGGTTGTTATAGCTCGAAACAAATGTGTTGTCGTAAATGAAGTATTAGAGAAGAAGCCCTCGGAGTGGGCCCAAAATGCTATTGATTTACTAAATGTTGTACCAATTGTTGATCTTTAAACCATTGGCGTGAAAGATAGGACCGCGTTGATCATTTCATCCAGGAGGATCATTGCTAAGCACAACTTACTCGGATCAGTCTGGAACAAATCTATGCAAATGGAACACAGTATATAAGAATTTAAAGACGCCTTTGAAGATTTGTTCGTCAAATGTCTTCCTTCATTTTGGGATGGTAAAGGCTCATTGTACAATCAAGAAGACTATCACTCTCTCCTCATGCAATGCAGAATGGACCATTCTAAGTTTGAGAATATGGAAGAAAATCTGAAAGTATCGAGTCTGGTAGAGAATTTGGCTACAGATTTCGAAATCTTAAACAAGTTTAAAACAATGAAGGTCAGCGTGCCCGTCATGTCCTATGCCACGTGCATTGACTTAGAAATTCCGATTAAGGAGATGATGGATTACATAATCCCCTCCGATTCACAATAGAAAGAGGGCGTGCGGTTGGATAAGACAAAGTGCAACGTCCCCGAAACCAACAGATGATCTCCAAGTGTCACCAGTTTTTTAGATTCGACATGAGCTTAGAGCGAGACAGATGGCGCAGAAGAAGTCAGATAGTCAGAGAAATTGCTCATGATTTTGAAACATTTTCTTTTTGCTAATTATTGTAAATCATTTTGTATACCCCAACTGTCAGTCGAAACTGTTACGGAAGCTGAAACGTTTCATCTTCAATTGTTTCTGATCGAATTGTATAAGTACTAAGAGACTTGGATTGATTAATGTTGGCAGAAGTGCAAGAGCACCTTTTGGTTGTATCAAACTCTATTTGTAAATTTTCTGAATCTGAATTGAATATAAATGCAAAAGATTTTGAAGTCTCTATGAAAAGATTCTAACGGGTGGTGATATGAGCTTTGTTTTCCTTCATCGTATGTATTTCCTGTAACCTGTTATTTCATTTACATTTTATTCTGTTTAATTTGGAGAATATAAAGGCCCATAATTTGTCTTGTGATGCTCTCGGCTTAAGTAATTTAAACTATGTGATTGTCTTCTTAACTTATTCAGAATTAATTTCAGCAATTCTCTGATACAGTTATTTGTTCTCTCTATCTTCCTATACTCTTTTTATTAAGAATAACTCATATTCATCGCCTCATTTAGCCTTTGTCCTCTAGAGAGTTCTATCATTCGATGCTTTGTTTTGGTTCACTTTCATAATTTTGACTCCATAGCCCATTGTGTTTCTCCCCTTCTTTGCCAACAACTTTATAAAAACCCCCAAACAAACTTAATCTAGCCACCTATTTCCATAGATATACCCAGTGACACGAGAGAGCCCTCTCTGAGTTGAGCAGGCTAGTGCCTCATCTCTAAAGCTGGTTGAACTAGTTACCTCTGTCATTTTTCTATTCAGCCCGACCAAATTTACAGAGTGCTAACATAAAGTATAGCTCATGGTATATCAAAAGCATTTTAATAAAAAAATGCATGCCTATACATTCACTATTTTGGGCATTGGCATTGAGCTCCACAATAGGAATTGATTCTAGAATATTTATATCATTTACACATGGATTAATTTATATAACTTGAATCCCATCATTATATCCCTTTATTTAAAATTATGTCCAAAACATCCAAAGGGTAAAAAATAAGATACTAAAATCGCTTCCCCCTTAGAGTAACATTGTTCTCGGTGTTCTCTTTTTTTTCAGCGATACTCCATGTCTTCATTCTTCAATTTCACCTACAATGATATCCTATTCACTTGGAACCTTGCATAGTTGATGGATATCTTGGAAAACAATGTTCAACTATTGCTTTCACTACCTCGGAACACCTCCAAGATCTCAACATGTTGGTATATGCCTATAGCAATCATCAAAGGAAAAACATGCAATGTTATTGTCATTTTAAATAACAATCATCATATCAATAAAGATTTCAAATTCATAACTAAAGTGTGTGCGCATGTGTGTGCCTGCACGCGCGCGCGCACACACACACACACTCATAACACAATATAAAGTATGCAATTTAGCTCAATACTTATTTGTATGAATATATATCTACTCCACATGGTTTCCATAGGAAAGATTCTGACACAAACAATAGTTCATTTATTGAGGAATATCCAACATAAGAAGGACAATAGGTTGAAATCCATATATGATAAACACTTATATATTTAATAATTAATAAGATAGATTGTAAATTACAATGCCATGTGACAATATACTTATATGTATTGATTAGTCACAATGGTTCATGGGTCATGTCCCTCAATTAGGATGTGTCACTTCATTTATTATTATTATTATTATTATTATTATTTATTGATGTATATTTATATTTTATGTTCATTACATTGTCTATCCCTTTAAGACACTTTGTCCTTAAAGAATTTTATGGAATTTTTTTTATGTCTATGCTATGGTTTGTAATGCCTTTTAATCATTAATGGTTCTTTGTTCCTGAAGTTGTGATGGTTGATGATACAAGACAATATGAGTTATGAAGAGTTGAGTAAAATTATCTTCTTGTGAAAGGGTCAAACCATAATAATTCGATTTTCTGCAAAACTATGAGGTGATGACTTATGTGATTTGGGAAATGATACGATTCCACACCAGAACTTCTCTTCAATATAATATGATCTTCACTTTGCTTCTCATATTGATTTCATCTTTGGTTAGTTTGTTGAATAATACGATGATTATTATAATTAAGATGATGACAAGACATCTTTGCATTTTGTGTCTTGTTTTTTGAACATTCATTTTTTGATACTCTTGGTGATTTATTAGTTGATATTATTTCAATATAAGCATATTCTTGATTTTTATGTCGGATGACTTCTCTATTTCACTAGGGTCAGACGTTTTTTCTTTATCAATCATTGATTCATTTTCAATAAGTTGCTCCAACGTTTCTTGTTGTGAATTATTTCAACTTTTTAACTTTTTAATGTGTGCAATCAAGCTTTGGCTATGATTCTTAAGGTGAGAAATTTCTTCCTCTTCATCTGCAATAAATTTGCCAAGATATTTTTTCATATTTTGTACTGACTTTCGATTATCTTGAAGGATCACTTGAGAGACATATTTAAAGTCTTTTGATGAGGGAGTTATTGAATTTGACTTTGGTGTAACGTCCTAAAATGCTATCTTCTTCTCGAGATACCTTCACCCTTTCTAAGTCCTAAATTACCTAGATAGTTCTAGATTGTGAGTTGTTGGTGCTAGCAAGTGTTTATAGTGGGAACCACTCTAATGACTCCCACTATAAACTTTTTTGTAGTTAAAAAAAAATGTAAAAACATTTTCTTCATGTTTAAGACAACAATACCCAATGTTTCTATCTAAATTGAACTTATAATTATGTTTGTCTTATTCATATATAGATGTAACGTTGAATTGATATATGAAAACATAATGATTAATTCTCAATAATAATATATCGTTTATTTCATATTGTTTTTTTTCTTAAATTTTATCTTTTCATTTATACTCATCTCATAATTCAATGATTAATTGACCAAACAACATCGATGTAATTCTCTTTGTTACTCAAATAAATAACAATGTTAACAACTTTTCCTTCCACACTCCCTTTGATTTTTAATAACAATAGACAAAAGTTTCGAGAACCTTCATAATTAAACATTCCCTTCCTTTTTATTAAATCCATTTTAAAAATATTTTTAAACTTCAAAACTTTTAATATTTCTTTCCCCTAAATAATAAATTGGGCTTTAATATTCCATTAAGTAATAATAGAGCTTCAACAATACTTTAAGATTTTTTACCCTTTAATAAATACGTCCTCTCTTTCTCTCTTTTGTTTTTTAATTTTTTTTTTTAAGTTTCCAAAAAACAAGTTTAAAATTATATATTATCTTAGCTCGTATTATGTTATATAACCATATAACAAATTCTTAATTGATGTGTCATCTTTGCTTATATTGTAAGTTTTTGCACCAAGAGTAGTGAGGTGTTCTACAACTTAATATGGGGGAGATGTTGAGGCATTATGTTATGTTAGATAGCGCTACATTTAAAAATAAATAAAGTTCAGCCAATTAAAAAAATAACAATAATAAAAATAAAGTCGGCTCAATTAAAAAAAACAATTACACGTACCTTGTAAAACTTGACATGGAATGAAATAATAAAATAATAAAATTATACCTTAATAAATTGGATCCCTCACGGTACTTGATAGATACATGTTTAATATGCATCTATACTGGTCTATTTAACACCCAACCAACATGACTTTGGATTTGGTTATTATGGTAAGTTCATTGGATTCTCTTACTATGAATGCGGAGTAGCTTGGATGAATTCAATAAAAACTAAAAGGTGATGCAGACATGACTTGTGGCGGTGCAATTTTGTTTTTTAACCCTTATCTCTTACTCCAACAAATTGATGGTACACCTCTAGACTAGTTGCATTTCTAGAGGGAATTTAGGCGGTCCCAATCGAAGTTACGATTTTTGATGTTGGTAGACAATTGTTGGCCCTTGACCAAGTTTTAAGGATTCTTGGTCATGTTTGACCTAATTTTGGGACTTCGACGGGCTGTCAAAGGTGAAGCGCAAGACGAAGTGGAGATTGCGCGATCTTGTCCCCTTTTAGTTCCCTTTTTGGGATTCAAGATTATGTAATGGGTATGGGATGTCGACCCATGGGTTTACCAATGTTTAGGCCCATTTTGTGAGATATAAATAAGTGGTAAAGAGACCTAGTAGGCCGGTGTGCTAAGTGTTAGAGTTGGATCTATGTGATCAAGAGTTGTAACTGCTTTGCTCATAGTGTGTAAGGCTTGCAAGGCTAGTGCAAGTAACTGTAAGAGACTCTGTGAAGGATTTGTGCTATACCCTAGCTAGAAGAAGGAGGATCTAGCGGAGTGCACGCAGATCTCCTGTCTTCTGCGAAGTAGAACTTGGATGTTATGTGCTTGTAAGAAGCTTGACCAAATATAATAAAGAAGAGAAGAGTTGGTGGATGTAGCCCCGGGGTGGGGGTGAACCACGTACATGTTGTGTTGCTATGTTTTGCGTGATGTATTGATGTTCTTATGTGTTTACTTTCTTCGTGCTTTAATATAGATGAATGATAGATAGATCTGTTGATGCTTAGTGCTTAATAATATGGATGGATGTTAGATCTGACTTATGTGCGTGTGCTTAGTGCTTAAGTACTTTAGATCTGAATGAATACTGTGATACTCTGTAATAAGGGTTTAACTGCGTTGTAACTAAGACTGGATATTGATGAATGATAATTGTCGAGTGCTCTATTAAGTGTTAGAATCACAGATCTGTGTCCCAGCTAAGGTTGTAGACATCTAAGTCCTACAACCACCCCTGCCTCTACCTCGGGTGAGACTTCATCTGCTTTGCAGGTGTTGCCAAAAGGGCCGGTAGTTAGGTTTTTTTGGTGAGATGTTGTAGCGTTGAACCCTGGGTCTGCCCCTGTGCCAACAAATGGTTCCGCTGCTGGGACCTAAAATTGTGATTGCTGGGAACTGAGGAAGAAGAAGCTTTGTGCGAAGATCTGACCTAAAATTGTGAAAGATCTATGTGTAGATTTGTCTCTCTAGTGCATAGTATTCTACTCAATCTGTGAAGCTATGTGCTAAGAAAAGAAGTATGATATGAAGAAGAGAGGTAAGATATGAACGCTTTGTGCTCTAGTAGAGGTAAGAATAGTGAAAATTTTTAGATCTGGAAGCTTTGTGCTCTGTTGAAGATAAGATTAGTAGATTTTTTATTTTTTTTTCTAAAGTATGGATCTAGGTATGTTTGATAAGATTTGTCCTATCTTGAAAACTAGGGCACTGATACAAGAAAGAATATTTGATATGACTAGATCTGATAAGAATAGTGAAAGATATGTTATACCTATGCATAGAGAGAATGTTTGGACTAACAAATGGATGCAGGATCCTAGAAAGAATTTTTTGCAGGTTAGCTACTGCAAGATACCAGATATACAAAAT
The DNA here is from genome assembly GCA_032191745.1 of Picea mariana. Classification (NCBI taxonomy): domain Eukaryota; kingdom Viridiplantae; phylum Streptophyta; class Pinopsida; order Pinales; family Pinaceae; genus Picea; species Picea mariana. The sequence goes on along the minus strand of JASDQU010500707.1, from coordinate 59,379 downwards.
ATGCCGAATAGAAATAAAATACTAGAAATGGAAGAATAACAGTAAAATATCCAGCATAATCGTCACAATACACAGAAATGATATACGAAATAGCAATAGAAAAAGCACTTTGATTCAGAAAGCAATGTTCGCAGGCCTCTTCGAGGGGGCAACCTCCAGTCGAGCAACACTCTGTTACAATAATCTCCAAGCTAGGGTTCTCATACCCTCGCCTCTTATTTATACTAAATATGTCTATTAAGAGAAGCATCTAGAGGAAGATCCTTCTAGAAGCGGAAGCTTCTATTAGGTCTTCTTACATCCGCCTTATTCTATTTTATTGAAAGGCCTTATTAATATTGACCTTTATTACATCTGAATACATTGATCTACCTATGTGCGGGTTAGGACCTTAACATGTCCGCCCCCTTAAAAATAGCCTTGTCCTCAAGGCTTGAGATGTGGAAATTGCTGCAGAATGGTAGTTGGTTCCCAAGTGGCATCTGTTGGAGTCATGTCTTTCCACTGTACTAGCAATTCCTTGATGGTTCTCTGATGTAGGCGATGCTCACGCTAGTCCAAAACTGCTTCTAATTGTATCCAAATGGATCCTTCTTTAGCTAACTCTGGAAGGTTGGTTTGAATTTGGTACCTGGTTCCAAGCACCTTCTTCAAGCATGAAACATGAAAAACAGGATGTAGCTTTGACTGACTGGGCAGAGCTAACTGATATGCGACTTGTCCCACACGCTTGAGAACTGTGTAAGGGCCATAGAATTTGGGTGCTAGCTTCTGACAATGCTCGGCCTTGAGGGAAGTTTGCTTATATGGTTGCAGTCTCAGAAACACTTGATCCCCTTCTGCAAATTGACGTTCATAGCGACCTTGATCTGCTTGCTGCTTCATTCTATTTTGTGCCATGACCAAGTTCTCTTTAAGGGTACGAAGGATGTCCTCTCGAACTGTAAGTGTTTGATCAACCGCCTGGACCTTCGAGGTACCCAATAAGTATGAGAGAACTGAAGGTGGCTTCTGTCCATATACTGCTTCAAAAGGAGTCATGCGAGTGGTTGTATGGTATGTAGTGTTGTACCACCATTCGGCGAGGGGTAACCATTGAGCCCACTGGTGTTTTTTTTCAGAGGCAAAGCACCTCAGATATGTTTCCAAACACTTGTTG
>JASDQU010500707.1:13632-47370 GCA_032191745.1 Picea mariana | reverse complement strand
AAAAAAATTGAAAAATAGTCATTGGAAAGCTAACAAAATTCTTCACAAGTTTTGTTTTTACTGTAAAGTGAAATTCTAAATTAAAAAAATACTTTTGTATGCTGGAAGTTGAAGAACTTGTAAAAATATAGTTTTTTTCTCGTAAAACAAGCAAAAGTGTAACCCATCTGCATGATTTTACCATCATGTTTGACCTAATTTTGGGACTTCGACAGGCTGTCGAAGGTGGAGCACAAGAAGAAGCAGAGATCGTGGGATCTCGGCCCCTTTTAGGGCCCATTTTGGGATTCAGGATTATGTAATGGGTATGGGATGTCGGCCCATGGGTTTACCCATGTTTAGGCTCATTTTGTAAGATATAAATAAGTGGGGAAGAGACCTAGTAGGTCGGTATGTTAAGTGCTAGAGTTGAATCTATGTGATCAAGAGTTGTAAGTGCTTTGTGCATACTGTGTGACGCTTGCAAGGCTAGTGCAAGTAACTGTAAGAGACTCTGTGAAGGCTTTGTGCTATACCCTAGCTAGAAGAAGGAGGATCTGGCGGAGTGCGCACAAATATCATGTCTTCTGCGAAGTAGAAATTGGATGCTATGTGCCTATAAGAAGCTTGACCAAAGATAATAAAGAAAAGAAAAGTTGGTGGACGTAGCCCCAGGGTGGGGGTGAACCATGTACATGTTGTGTTGCTATGCTTTGTGCGATGTATTGATGTGCTTATGTGTTTACTTGCTTCATGCTTTAATATAGATGAATGATAGATAGATATATTGATGCTTAGTGCTTTATAATATGGATGGATGTTAGATATGAATTATGTATGTGTGCTTAGTGCTTAAGTACCTTAGATCTGAATGAATACAGTGATACTCTGTAATAAGGGTTTAATTGTGTTGTAACTAAGACTGGATATTGATGAATGATAATTGTTGAGTGCTCTGTTAAGTGTTAGAATCACAAATATGTGTCCCAACTAAGGTTGTAGACATCTGAGTCCTACAACTACCCCTGTATCTACCTCGGGTGAGACTTCATCTTCTTCACAGGTGTTGCCGAAAGGGCCGGTAGTTAGGGTTTTGTTGGTGCGTTGTTGTAGCGTTGAACCCTGGGTCTACCTCTGTGACAACAACAATTTATGTTGACTATATTCCTATTATCAAGTCCATAATGATGGATAAAGGCTTGTGGATGATTATGGACATGAACAAAAGTGCAATTTATGAGTGGATGTAATCTAAATGTTCTAATTTTTTATCATTTTTGGTTATATTTTTCGGTCAATTGTGCTCGAAATCCACTAAGAAATTATTAGAATTGTATATTTAAGTTATTAAATCTAGATAATATGAATGTTGCAAGGGTTTTAAAGGGCTCTGAATCCATTTATGCATTCAAAAATGCAAATTAAGCAACAAAAAACTATGATTTTACCAACAATTTTATTACCGAATTCCAATTATGGTTGTCGGAAATAATAAAAAATGTAGAACATTTAGAGTAAGCCTTTACAGGTGATTCTAGTGTCCACGACTCTCATGACTCTTATTAAGTTTCATGGGGTATGATTATACAATGATTTAATGCAGATTTGTGTTATATTTCAGAACTCTGTGATATCTACCACTTCTCCCAATGTATGGATTTTGTGAATCCCGGATAATTCCTAGTTTTTAGAACTAAGTTGAGATTACCCTAGTTTCTTCATGATAGATAACCCAAATGATTTGACGACTTATATAGTAATTATTTAATGTTGCCGAAAACTTCCCTTAACCCTTTGATTGACCATAATTTCTGTGTTATAGCAAGAACAAGTTTTGGGAAGTGTTGAACCTTGCAAAGTTTTTTATGAGTCCTTTTGTAGATTGGTAGCATGTTTTGACAGTAGGACCTTCACACTCTTTGAAAAATAATAATAGTGGCTTCAAATAGAATAACAATGATTGTGAAAGGGTTTTTGATTTGTAATATTTGGTTCCTTCTATTCAAATTTGTAGTAATTTATTTTTTGTTTTTTTACCCATGGTTGTTTTTTTGTTAAAAACTTAGGGATTAGAGAATAACTTTGATAAATTTAGTAAATGTGTGACTAAGAGCTAGATCAAAATGTGATTTTAATACAAAATGAAACGAACAATAATTCATTTACTAAAGAACATCCAACATAAGAAAGATAGTATGTTGAAATCTATATAGGATAAATAATTATATATTTAACAAGTGTCACTGCAATCACGATGTACCTATCGAAAAGTGTAATAACAATGAGATTTATTGTTGAATATGTTCAATTCTTCCACTAAAGCACCAATTCATCTCTCTATACCCATGCATTTCAATATAAATTGTATGAATAATTGGATTTTTAAGTGTTTATCATTCTCCATTGAGTATTTCTTGTGAAATAAGAAATGGAATTATGTAAACGTATTTTCTTTCTAAACAAATGGTAACGAAAATTATTGTAATAATAATTTGCATTTTAATATTGAAATATGTTTTATTAAGATGAATGTAATAGTATCGAATCTTGTCTTAATATGCTTTGTCTGACAAATTTTAATTTTGTTTATCACTTGGCAAGAATATATGTGGTGTGTTCTTGATTCCAAGACGCATCCTTCATGAATATTCATTTTCAGTTACATATATCTTTATTGAACTCTGAATGCATAGACTTCAAAATATAGAGATATTCACCACACAACACCTCCAACTACAGAAGAGCATAGCACAAAAAATTTATTGTGTGCTGCTAAATATTTTGAGATCCTTAAAAAGTAAAACGAGATATTTTTCACCTATTTTTTACCCTAATTCTCGTCAAATGCACCATTAGTATAAATATTCTTTAACAATGACATGCCTTCATCGAATCCCTTCAAAAACTGATGAAAATAGTTTTTAAAAGGATTAAATTATGAGCATTGAGCCTCCCCGAAGGTATACATATTAAAATAAATTTTATGACTTCCTGCTGGAAAATCTTACATTTGGTTTTAACAAATTGTTTATTATTAAAAAAAACAATTATGAAGTCATTTTAAATTATGTCAAATTATAGTTATTCATAAAATTTATAGAAAAAGAACAAAGAAACTTTGTAATCTTGTAGTCTTGGATGAAGTAACATGTTTAAGATGGTAGATAATGAAGAAAGTTGCTTTAATGTGTTAAAAACTCCTAGTATAGAAAGGAAAGATTGAGATATTTAGTTTTTTGAAAGTTTTATATTTTCGAGAAAATACTTAAATTTTCATTAAGTATTAGTATTTTTTTCTTCGTGCTTTGGTTTCTTGACGTGGTTGATCTCTTAGACCATGTGGTTCATATAGGTTTTCCATTGGCAAGGTCACATCACATCATTCACCTGATACACAAATTGGGCCCCAATTCAAATCCCAACAACTACATGATGATCATGGTGGGCCACACATTCTCGAAGCTTTATGCTATACCTCTCCACATGAAGCTATATAATGAGCTTGAGCAGAGATACCTCAAATATAGGGGTCATGAAGGCTTCTAACCCACTCATCAAACCATTGATCACATATTTACCCTCTAGGCCATCATTGAGGAGGCACAAAATCAATCTTCGATAGTATACTACTACTTTGTAGATTTCAGAAAGATTTTGATTATGTCCCTTAAGAATCCCTATTCCAAAGGCTCAGAGACATTGGCATTTCCCAGACCCTACTAACTTCCAGCAAGCGCCTATATGATTCTTTCATTGGTCGTCTTCACACAGTCTATGGGATGTCCAATTTCATTAGGAGTACCATTGGGGTTAAACAGGGTTTCTCCATGTTCGCCACTTTGTTTGGGATTTATATTGATGACTTGGTGATCCATAAATGGTGGCCATATGGCATGTTCATCTCATCAACATGAATGATTCTATGAAAATTTGAATTCAAGGTTTGTGTAAGTCGAGATCACGCTTTTGTTCAGATTTGGCTTTAATACTTGGTTGCAAACTGTGTCCAAGACCAACAATGAGGGAAATGTTGAGTGGATAGATTCAATCATCCAACAATGGAGAAAAATGCTAAGGGGTTGAATTAAGTCGACCAATAGTGAAGAAAATTTTCTATGGACGAATTCAGTAGCTCAACAATGGAGAAACATTTCCAGGGAAATTTTAAGCACTCGACATGAGATAAAAAKACCAAGGGATAATTTAGACATCAGGCATAAGAGAAAAATGACCTAGGCAGATTTTAGACACCCGACATCAGAGAAAAACAACTTGGGGGAAAAGGGAAGATGCCCAACTAAAGAAAAATTCCCAGAGAGGTATAAATTTTCCCCGACATAAGTAAATTTTCCTCAACATAAGTAAATTTCCCTAGCAAGAAAGAAAATTCCCAAAGGAGGGAATACAATTTGTGGGTGAGTGGAACCTCAGTCAACAAAACAAAACGAGGATTGAGATAATGAAGCTTGCATCTATTAACCAGAACAAATATTTCAAGCAATAAAACTCAAACCAAAACCACAATATACCTCCATATAGCAGATTACACCCACATAGTATAAACAACAGAGATTTATTTTTCTTGGGAAATTCATTACAATGGATGAGCTATGCATGCCCATAAAACTCATGCATTGTTACTCACGAAAAAAATGCAGATTTTCATGGCTCTGAGATAGCTTCACTCATCGTGGACAGTCTCCTTGACTCCTTTGTCAACCAATATTCAAGAAATCTAAATTCTTTTAGCTCTCATCTCTGCAAACTTCCTAAGTTCTCTTTGCCTCCCTTTGTTTCCCTCTTCACTACATCATTCATTATTTTAATGTGCTTCCTTTGGAAGGTCAACTGTCACATGGTTCGTTTCCACTTCCAATTTTTCCAAAAAAGACAAAATGAAATGAAAAAATATAATTACAAGTTTATTACAATTTTACAAAATGTTTTGGGTGAAGATCCAATTCGGATTAGTTGGAGGCCTCTCTTTGTGAGCATGTTCATGACAACAATAGGTACCTCCTCCACCATGTTCAGATATATATCCTACTATTTGTTGATGATGTGGTCCTCCTGGCATCATATCCAAACGATTTACAAAGACAATTGGATGCCTTAACTCTCTTTAGTGACCTTCGACAGTTGACGATCAACCTAGGAAAAACCAAGGTTATGATCTTCAACAAGTTGAAGAAGACCTCGAACCTTCAATTCTTATTCAAAGATAAGAGATCGAGATCACCAACACCTACACATACTTGAGGGTGCAATTCTTACGACCCCATTTCAGTTTGTGATTGGCCCTCTAGCCTTAGATCAGCAAGGGTTATGGATCCTTAGCCCTTCTCGAGAGACAATGATTTAGAAACCATTTTTAGGACATCTCATCCAATATGCCCCTCATGGACTCCCTTATCCAACTGATTGTTTGGATCATATATTTGGAGGCCTTCTTTACTTGAGTATGATTGGGCCTCAACTAAGAGATTCCAGATCCTTCTCCTCCGGTGCATCATTAGATGTAAGCAAACAATCCCTTAGCACATCATCCTAGTAGAGTTTGGGCCTAACCCTTCTAACTTGAGACAATGTTCAAACTAGTCTCTTTCCTGCATTGCATATGAAGCTTCGCTGAATTGGTGAAGGAGTGAGACTAGTACCTATACTTGGTCTATTGTTCTTTAGAGACCATTTCCCTCTCTAGCCCTTCGGGTCGAGCATGAGGTTGGTTTTCGGGGGTTTCAAATATTTTAAGTTCATGGGAATTTAGATGGATCGTCTCTCTCCATTTAGATATTCCTTAGATTCAGTTGGCCACCTCCTTGTTGGGTATGTGTTATGGGAAATGTGTCACCTACCTCGGGAAATGTGTCACATATTTAGGTAGTTTTTCGGCACATGGTTTTTGCCGATGGTTTTCTATTTATGGTTAAAGAATTAGGGTTTTATACTAATCCAGGTCATTGGGTTAGGGTTTTGGATGTAGTCGGCTCCTGTATGTATATTGTATTGTAAACAATGTATCACATATGAATGAATATAGTATATGATGTCCCAGTTTGGGTTTCCAGGGGAAAAATCTTTGTGTAATGTTTGTATTTTCCATTGTATATTTTCTGTTATTTTCCTGAATATATGTTTGCAGTAGATATTGTACAAGGTTAGAATCTACACTTCTACCTACCAAACATGATTTGAATAAGATCATCGAGGATGACATTTATAAACAGTTTATCCAAATCACTTGGGTTAACCCTTAGTGTGGGTTACACCCAAAGATGGCCTTCTACGTTGAGCACTTCTTGGAGCTTAGAGACAAGCTCATTATCCAACCACAATATACCCTCTGCCTTTGGGTGCATGCTCTTTGCATTCCCTTAGGGAATTTTAGAGTGGGTTCTCATAGACTTCGTGTAGAGACTAGCCACCAAATCAATTGATCAGATGGGATTTTCCAAATATTTCATCTACATGAGGTTGAGAATGAGGAGCACTTCATCTTCCGCTACCCCGTCTACTATGATATTAGGGGGAGGTTCAATTTCCTATTTAGAGGGAATCATATCCTCACTGGCTTCTTTAGATACTTCGACCATAGATGCTTGGCCTTATACATTTAGGAGGCCCTTAGGCTTCGAGCACATTTTCTTCAACCTCTTACTAGATCAGAATCTACCCAGCGAATCACTTCCTTATTCATGGTGCTACCTTCAAGAAGGAGCACTAGGAGACAGACTCATATCGACATAGCTCCAAACTCCATATTAGTGAAGGCCCATGGGACCTTCCCTTGTTCCATGACATTTCAATGACATGACCAGATCAGATCCCTCCCTGGGAGATGGACAAGATCCTCGAGCCTAAGCGACAAACTACCTCTTCTAGAGAACAAAGCAATGGACAACCCAAGCATCCCTCCAATTCTACCTCTCCACATCATACTATACTGAGCTTTCTTCTTTTGGACTCGAATTTTAGGAGAGATGGGTCTATTCCATGATAGACCTACCTCATTACTTTTAGTTCTTCTTATTCCTAGATCTTCTCCTCCTATACATCTCCACCACATAGTGAGTTTTTGGGTTTGGAGACAAGGGTTGTTCATGCCTCGGCTTAGATCTCACTCTCTACTATATCTTACTCTATTGTACTTTTTGCATCTTTCCTTTTGTAGAAGACCTTTTGGTACTCCTGATTTGTAATGACATTAGCGTATTCAACAGTCCCTTTGACATACTTTTGTGGTCATCAATCGAACATTAATAAAATTATCTTATGTTATGTTATGTTATCATATCTCCTCTCAACAGTGGAAGAAAAAACCATGAATGATGTCAGTGCAGAAATCAAAATATCATACATCTGAAGAAAATAATATGCGGTTATTATTAGAGAAAAGAGGTAATCCAAATTATAGGCTTTGAAGAATCAAATGTATTTAATGTTAGAATGGAGAACATAACCCCAAAATCTTAACCTTACAAGATGTAAACATAATCTTTCAAGATGTTAAGAGTGAAAATGTAATTCAAGTTATCGACTTTAAATAATCAAATGTATAACCCCAAAAGCAAGCTTAATCTTACAGTATGTGAAGTTTTTTAAACATTAAAAATAATAAATCATATACACCAATAAAAAACAAAAGAAGAAACAATATATAATAATATTTTAAATAGAACAAATAACATAACCCGAAAATCCTAATCTTACATGACGTAACCACAAAGCAACAATTATAAAAAGACAAGTGCAATCAACTAAACTTATGTAACCACAAATCATGCTGGTAAGAAATGCAAAGATAGTACATATGAAGGAAATACATAGAAGAATAGTTGAGTGGTTGCAATTGATGCACTAATATGGATCGGTCGCAGTAGCATAAACTCTTGGGAAAATCACCTAACAACCCATACAACACAGGCCTTGTGTCCATTTGTGAGATGTTCATCATGTCTATTTGGAAGCTTCATGCATGCAATTAAGTTGTTCTTGTTGAAACCACTACTATCACAATTATACCCTGGTATGCGTATGTCTCCAACCAAACTCTTCCTCTATTGTTTTAGTAGTAGGTCTTCCTTACAGAAATTTACGAGTAGCGCATTATTAGTGTGGAAACATGTAAAACTTTCCCCCTAATGTAGACTAGTGCAGGTTGTTAAGGAGAATTTTTTGACTTGTCTCTTTTCTCCCCACATAATTTTTGCACATGAAGTTGGATGCCAAGATGACGTTGTTGGAATGCTTGTTGATGTCCAAAATGAGTATCAATGTTTGAGATCAACATCTAATTTGGCATGTAGAAAAAGTGTTTTATATCATAGTTGCCTCTAAGATGTGAAGATAATATCCAAGACATCCATAGGTGTACCAACAAGTGAACAATTTGGAAATTTAGGATCCACTTGCTTCAATTTTGGCCAGAGGTTCTCTAGACGAACCCATACCATTTCTAACTCATTCTGTGTCTTTTATGAGTGGGGTGGTTAGGCTTGGAGGGCACTTACAAAAATCCACTCTGAACAATATCATGGGAAGCATCTTTGGAACTCCTAGGAATTCTCAGGGAATCAAAATCAACGCAAAGACACATAGTAACATGGCGGATCTCTTTGTATTCAACCAAAAACAGATCATTTGACCTTGAGTTCTAGCATATTTCAGGTACAAATATCAAATAAGCTCATAAGATATGTTCTTTATTTCTATAGTCTTGTAAATGCTTCATGGTTCGATCAAGTGAGATAGTAGAAGACCGGACACGAGGGGAGGTTGAGTTCTTGCAACCACCAAAATGAAGATTAGATAACACTTTGGCTTCACTTCTTCACGTATTTCTTTCATAGGCTCAGTCTCGATTTGGAAATCTCTTCATGCTTCCATAACCTATGGAATCTATTCCTATGTGCACACAAGAGCTTGAGTTTTCTATCTCTCATGCCTCATGTAGTGGCCAACCCTTCCTATGTGACAGAATGCCCCCTTCCTTTCACCACCACCTCGCTACCCCCAATGTGTTGGGGTGATCCAATACCCTGGGATGACGGCTACCTTCAATAGACATTAGACTCAAACAAGTGATCCAAAATGGATCTGAACCAAATAAATGGATAAGACTCGGTGCTTGGAAGTCAATTTGACAACTTGTGAAGGTTATCTAAACTATGTTAAAGATGAGTAAATGTAAATTCAAATAAGACAAAAATGAAACATGAAAAGAAAAAAATTAAGAATTTAATGAAATGAGAAAAAAAATAATAGAGGAAAGAGAAGATTGAGGAATGGGAAACAAAAGGTCATAATGTTGCCCTTTTCATTAACCCAAGTCTCCCTATTTCTCTCATCAATTTCACTCTCAATGGGTCTTTTGTTTTTCCAAGGGGGAGGAGAATGGACAACAAGCCAAGAATGCATGGTAACCAAAGATAGTTGAATGAAATATTGAGCCCCATTCAAAGTTGGTCTTCCCATTTGGGTTCCAGGGAAAATATTTGTCTTATGGTGTGTTTAAATGGGTGTATGAATTCTTGGATATTTCTTTGTGTTTGTGAAGAGCAATCTATGTGAATTCAACGTGTTGGGCATATCTTGTTGCGTGTTTCACCCTTGTGATTATGTATGGATTTATATGAGTTTTAATGTTGCTTGTAGTTGAATCCCTAATGGAAAGGAAGAAAAATCTATTGTATTATTCTAGCATCGCGTATAAATCATTTTCCCATTCATTTTTTGTGAAACCCAACAACTTTGTGATGATGTTCGTCCATTTAATGGATCCCTGATATCAATGGTTATGATTCCAAAGTTGTTGCAAATAATGTGGAGTTATTAAATTGGTATTTTAAGAGTTGTTGGAGGATTTCTCTCTCTTCCACGGTCACTTACTTACCCACGGGATGTGTTTCCTTGCTAGTTGCATTTTCCACACACACAGGGTCGCCCTCTCTTCCATCAACTTACTTTGCTTGCTTGCTATGTTATTTATCACCCACAGGTCATGCACTACCATACAAAGGTCGTATGAGTGGTATAATTCTTCTATAAAAGGTTGTTTCTCACCCATTGAGTCGACTCCCCCTCCAGTGGGAATTTAATTTTCCAGATGGTCGATTTTCTCTTTTCCTAAGAGATTTCCTATTTGTTTGAGAAATTGTGTCTATGATTGGGAGAGTTCACTTATACCTGGGCACTTCTCTCTCACCCACAGGCTGTATGGAAGCCATATGAGCTTCACACAGACCATAAGTACCAAGAACTAGTTGCTCAACATTTTACCTACTGTCTGGGCGTGTTGTTTAGTACTCGGGAAAATTTATACGTCCATGGACGTTCTTTTTTATTATTGAGCATCTAAATTCTCCATTGGACATTGTTCTCTCTTGTTGAGTGCATAAATTTTCCCCTTGATGTATTTCTCCACTGCTAAGTGACTCAATTCGTCCTTTGGGTGTTTCTTCCTAGTGTTGGGCCATTATATCTTCCCACAAAATGTTTAATTTATTGTTGGTTGAATCAAGTGTCAGGCTTAACATTATTTATCATTAGATGTCTTAGAGTGTTTTTTTTACTAGCCAGCCCATGTTTTAATTTATTGGGTAGCTACGTGTAAATGATTTGCACCAAAAACAAAACACAGAGAATTGGTTTCCATATTGGGTGGAAGGATACCTAGAGTTCTCAAGAACGAGTGTTATAGCCCTAAAATGACTTACTCATGCATACATGGCATTGGCCCTCTTGCATAATTTTCCAAATCATTGTTGAGAATCTCTTCTTAAAAAACCATTTTTTAGAGCATGTACGCACCCTACCCCACTACAGCCCGCGTACATACGTAGGTTGTTGATACAACAACCCACGTCTCTGTTTCATGAAAGTGTTTTTAATAAAGAGGGATTTTGCCTCTTTCATGATAGAAGTTCACACTTCTCAAGGCTTTCTTGAATCAGCCAGAGTCTTTGTCTGTGGCCATAGCTTGGGTATAGGTTCCAGTTTACTTGTTTCCTTAGTCTTATTGTGTTTTCCCTAAAAGGTTTTGAGCAAGTTGTCAAGTCTTAGATCTTCCTTTTGGTTTCTTGGTTGAATCCCTGCAATCCAAAGTGGGATTAAGGTCTTTACCAGTCTTTTTTTCGGTTTTTTCCTTTTTTACTTGCTTTAAAAAAAAAAAAGTTTACTTAAGTTTTTTCTTTTTAAAGCGGTTAAAAAAAAAACAACTCATTTTCTTGCATTTCAGTTTGGTAAAGTAGTTAAAGTTGTTATTTTCAAAAGGACAAAGAGTCTTTATTTCCAAGTTATTTTCGATTTCCTGAAACATAAGTAGTTTGTAGTCAAACAAAAGCAAGTTTTAGGATTTCTTCGCTTACGAGATCTTGAAATATCAGTTAGAAAAGTTGAATTTACAAAGAGTCGGTTACAAGTTTTGCTTTTAATTTTGAGGTAATTTTGCTTTCAAGTACTTTAAATTTATGTTCCTTTTTCGTCCCTTCATAACACCATTAGTTTCACTACCGTACCTTTTGAGTAAATCAAGCCTTAAAAATAACGCCTAATCTAAAATACAATCGACTTTTTTGTTTGTAGGGTTCACAAACTAGTTTAGGGTTTTAGGGCCTTGAATTAGGTGTGAAGAGGAAACTCTTCAAGGCCACTTTAAATCAAACATTGGAGTCTGAGTTAGGGAGTTCTTTAAGTCCAGTGTCGTAAGAGTTAGTTGGGACCCCCTCTAACACAGGGTATAAACACGAGGTCGTGTGAGGAAATGTAGAAGAGATAACCCCTTCAAATTTGGATTGAATGTTATGGGGATTGCATATTGAGGGTCTTTCTCAGAAACAATACCGACTGCATTTGACTACACAGCTTCATGGACCTAGAATCCGTTCGAGATCCTCAGTTTTCTTCCAGAACATTTTCTTCTGATACCCTTGAAGGGCTTTAGACTTGTTATCATGCTCATTACAATCTGCCTGACTGTCGACTGTACCCACCTATTAAATGACTGTGAGTTGGAAACCTAGTTTTCCATATTTTACGGACTTACACAAGTGACTGCGGGTGTATACTGTTGTACCTAGGATGGGCGTCGTATCATGCTTCACAGAATATACCTAGAGTGTGCTTCCATGTTCGAGTTGCACTTGCACCGGTTAGTTGCTCTAGTGTTGATTGGTGTAATTGTCCTTCCCACTAGATAGTCGACTGCTTGATTTATCTTTAGGAAAAATTTTAGTGTGTGCTTTTTGTTCTACGATATTCAAACCTTACTGTGTTGGTTGATCATTTCAAAAAGTGGAAGATCAACAACTCCGTCAGTTGTGAAGGCTTCAGGGCCTGTCATCGGTTACTTTGGAGCCACCCCCGCCACCATTGAGGTGAAGACTTGACCAATAAGGGTCATTCGAAGCGACCGAGCCATAGGAAACTGTGCCTGATGATGCTCCGCGAGGAGACTTTCTGACTATGGAGGAACCTACCATTTCTAAACTTGAGGCAGAGGCTCTCAGGCTAGCTAACCCTCTAATTACCGACTTGTCGACACCAATATTGATTCAGATTATCCCTCCTGAGGTGACATCTTATGAGTGCCAACTAGTCCTATGAGCGACAATGGAAGTGAATGTTGCTACTTCCTCTAGGAGTCCTCATACTCTCGTTATGGCTACTACTTCAGGGGGCATCCTACCTCCTCTCCCACCTTCGCCAGTCAGGACCATAGTGGTTTTGACTCCCTCAACTTTGGGCAGCAATCTGATACCTCTATCAGCTTCGACCACTGTTTCATTTACTTAGAGTGTGATGTGCCCTCCCTTTTCATGTGGGATGCCCAACTTTGATACCAACTCAATTCTTACTTATTCTACCTTACAGACTATGGTTCTGGGGACAGGGAGCTCGAACTCTCTCATGCAAGGGTCAACCGGGGGAACTTATGTTCCTTTTAATGCTATCCCTTACAGTGGGGATCATATACCTCCTCCATCCCCTTCGCTTGGTGGTGCTTTTCAACAACCAATCAGGACAAACACTAATTATAGCTTGTTTGGTGGAGGCAGTTTAGTACCTTCATCTTATACAACGCCGGTGGGATCTATTTCGTTCTCTTTGTTCGGTGCGTTTGGAAACAATGCTTTTTCTTTGGTTGTTTCCTCGGTTGGGGGTAACCCCAGTTTTGGTCAACAGAACCTGGTACAAGGTACTATTCCTTCCCAGGGAGCGACGACTGGAATTTTCTCCACACAGGTTCTTTGGAATCCTTGGTAGGGATCAGTTCCCTCTTAAGAGATGTTGGTTAGGAGAAACCCCTTCCATATTAAATGGAACCCCGAGCAGGGCTCTGTACCCATGCCTATCGGATCCGCTGGGGGCATCCACTTTCAAGGTCCTTGGAACACAATGCAGGGACCAATCCCTGCACAAGCTATGTCATCCAATTTCGGGAGTCATCCAATGATTCCCCAACAGATGTAGTTACCCTATGTTGTTCAAGGCCACGGTTTCTACCAGAACCCTGGCTAACAGTCCGAATTTTCCTAGTAACATGGTGCCAGTCAAACTCCAGAACCCTCTTTTCATGTAAATAGTTCAAAACCGAAACTACCATTTCTGGCAACACTACATCTGCCAGACTTGTCGAGATTATTGAATGACCCAATTTGTCACGATCCACGCTGGCCCCCCATGTCAACTAAGTTGCATTCATATATTCCAAAATTTGAGGGCAAGCTTGGCAAAGATCTAGGTGATCATGTGATGACTTTTCATTTATAGTGCTCATCAAATTCACTGAAGGATGAATTTTTCCAGTTGCGCCTTTTTCAACACACTCTTACAGGGGGTGCTTCGAAATGATATATTGAGCTCGATCACTCAAGGTACTCTTACTTCAACAACTTGGAAATGGTCTTCTTGAACCATTTCCAGTACTTGTGAGATACGATGTCGGCACTGAATTGTTGGCCAATTTTGAGCAAACCAAGGTCGACCACATCTCTGATCATATATAAGAATGGCGACGTAGAGAGAGATTAATTAAGGTCAAGGTCCCTCCTTCTTTATTTCTTGAGTGGTTCTTGAAGTCTTTGGTTCCCTGCGTATCCAAGGATGTAGCAACTTCTGGAGTGTTTTCAGAAGAGGAGATGATTATGATAGCCCAACAGCTTGAACTAGTCTACTCTCAGTCTGGCATGCTCTACGAGATCTTGCCATATGTGTTGCGGTATACTCTCGATAAGGCCAAGAAAAATTTTGGACCCCATGTCGATGGTATTGTGGGCTCAACACAAAGCAAGTCCATGGACCTGTTGTCAAGTCAATTGCAACAATTGTTGATACAACAGACTGTGACCAGCCAGACTCCAAGTTCAATTATTCTCGCTACCCAGACGTCGGATGTACACAGTGTGTAGTCAACGAATCCCAAGGCCAACCAAAATCCCGAAGGAAAGAAGAAATAATGAAATAAGAAGGGTAAAGGGGATAAAAAGGCTACCAATAATTATGGCAAGGGTAAAACGGAGAAGAAGAAGTCGAAGTTTTTGTGTAATATCTACACGGAAGACCACCCGACTTATTTGTTCCCTCGTCTTGTAGAATCTTAAAAGTTATTAGTGCAGCAACAACTTGTTGTGTTGACGAACCCTTTTCCACAAGGGAAAAACATGGCTCAAGCTTCAGCATCCACGAGCGCAACAGGGGGTAGTCAAGGACCCCAGTGCCTACCAATAATAACCCGACCGCAAATATTTACATGATGAATGTCGAGGCTCATTTAGCAGTCAGGGCTCGAGACTACGAAATGTCGGAATCTGCCAAGAAGAGAAAGGAAGCCACTAACCCACTGACCCCTCTCCAAATTGAGAAGTTAGTGGATGAAACGATGACTCGCATCCCAAAAGGTGTGTTTAAAAAGGATTCTCATAATCCAAACGCGAGGGYCGCCTAGGACTACTTCGTTGTAGAAGATTTGGCATAGACTGCTTGCACGATGTCTTCTTTGGAAGTCCTCTAGAGTTTCCCCTTGCAAAGAAAAGCTTTGTTGTCCGCCTTGGGAGAGGCAAAGACTTGTAACCCAAGAGCGATCATTTTTTATCCAACCAATTTAAAACCTCGTCTTCCTCACCATGTTGCCTTTCAGATAGTAGTGGCTTACACCACAAAATATTTTACGTGAAACATTTTCTGTACAGTGGTGGATGAGGATGCCTCGACTTGCGTGATGTCGTTGGTATGTTGGAAAGCCATTGGCTAGCCTGAGTTATCTTCGTCGCCTACTTTTCTTATGACATTTCACTGTCGATCATTTATACCACGCATAATTATTCCTTCCTTCCCCGTGAAGTTGGGAGGTAAAACTGTGTGTGTCGAAGTTGAAGTGGTCGATGCGCCTCTCGACTACAATCTGTTGTTAGGAAGGAGTTGGACTTATGCGATGCATGCAGTGGTTGCTACGGTTTTTTGGGTCTTGTGTTTTCCGCACGAGGGACGGATTGTGACCATTGACCAATTGTCTTTATCTTGTCCTGACCCTTCATCGGGGGCTTCCATGGTCCCGATGATTGATAATCCACAACCTGACACTTTCAACTTGGGTGTTGGTTTGTTTCCATCGTTGATGGGAAATTTTGATTATTCGCCACCTTCTAGCGATGTAAGGCTTATATCGGTTGTTCTCGACCAGCCGAGGGCTGTAATTTTACAAGTATCTTCGTTTTGAACGAACTACTTTAACAATTCGTGGACTTTACCTTCCCCATCAGCCTCGATGGAGGGGACAAGGAATTGTGGCATGGCCATGCCCTTGTCCACGGCTGAGGTTGCGTACAACATTATCTAGCAGACCTTGGCCAACCCCGATCCGACTCCCACACAAGAGTTAGATCCAATTCTCGAGCCTAATTGGGCTAAAGATTCTCTTTCCACTCAAGATCCTTTAGAATTGGTCTTGCCCTCTGATGAGGTGATTCTCGAGGAAATTATTGGTCACAATAGACCTTGCGATGATCTACATCATAGATATTACTTCCTTCCCGAGTTAAGAATTATAGAGGCAGGAGAATTTGTTTTGACCATGAATGGAGATAATCCTTCTCCTATCAATCCTCTGGCTACGCACAGAGTTTATGCCAAGGGTATCATGGCAAGCATTGCTACAACAATTCCAATCAATATGTCCAAAACCCCTAGCATTGTGGAGAATGTTTTCATCGGAGCGGATTTCTCCCTCAAAGATATTCGAACTTACACTGAGTTATTCAAAGAATCCTGCGACGTTTTGTCCTGGTCTTACAAGGAAATGCCAAGCATCAACCCACGAATTTGTGAACATAAAATTACGACTTATCCTGATGCCAAACCGGTCCGACAGAAGCTTTGTTCGGTAAATCCTCGAAAAGCGGCAAGAATCAAGGCAGAAGTAGAAAAACTACTCAAAGTCGGTTTTATCTACCCTGTACAGTTGACAAAATGGGTGTCAAACCTGGTTTCGGTTAACAAGAAACAAGGCACAATTCACGTGTGTATGGACTTCTATGATTTGAATAAGGCCTATCCAAAAGACAATTTTCCTACCTCGTTCATCGACCAGATTGTCGATGAGTGCGCAAGCTACAAGGTCTTTTCATTCATGGATGGTTTCTCGGGATACAATCATATTCAAATCAAACACGACGACCAACATAAAACAACTTTTATTTGTCCTTGGGGCACATTCGCGTATCGTAAGATGCATTTTGGACTGAAGAATGTTGGAGCCACCTTTCAGCGGGCCATGTCATTTTCTTTTCACGACCTTAGACACATAGTCAAGGCATACCTTGATGATATAGCATCACGCTCTCGCAAGAGATCTGATCATCTTACCCATATTCAACTAATCTTTGAGCGATGTCGCTACTATCAGATTTGCTTGAATCCTAACAAGTGCAATTTCTGTGTGACGTCAAATTCACTTCAATCCTAAAGTCCAAGCATGAATTCATTTTGCTTTGTATTTTCAATATTTAATTTTTATGTGTTTTATTATTTATGATTTTTATGGTTATTGTTTTATGTAAATAAAGTTAGAAGCAAAATTATTACAAAATGAAATATTTACAAAAAAAATTTAAACAAAAGTTTAAAAAAAGGTTAAAGTTAACATGTGTATTAATTGTTGCATAACAAAGTTAACTAATGAGTAAAAGAAAAGGAAAGTGTTAATATTTAACCAGAAAAAGAAAAAGAAATAAAAAAAAAGTAATGAAACTGAGTTAGTTTATATGAACAGGTTAGGTTTGTAAATGAATAATATACAAATATTATTAAAGACAAATAATAAACTTAAAAAGAAAAGTAAATGATTGTACAGTGAATAAAAAAAAATCAATTATTTGTTTTTAATATATTGTTGTTAAAGAAATAAAAAAACAAACAAATAAAAATGTGTAGATGCAAGTAAATAAAGATTGTACATTAAATGAAGTAAAACTTAAAATATTTTATTTTATTTGCTTTAAAACATGTGTGGAATAACAAGAAATAAAATAGAAATAATATCCACGGAGAAAAAAAAATGATATTTATTAATGAAACCCTCGGGTATTTCTCAGATTCTTGGATCTTTCAAACCTCTGTGAAGGTCTAGACCTCTATGAAGGTCTGGATCCTGAGTGAAACTCTAACTACTCAATATGGTTTCTTCACTCATACTAGAACAGACAAGTACAAGAAAGCTAACAAAGAATATAGAGATACTTGAGAAATGATCAATGAAGCTTCAAGGTAATCATTTGCACATGAGAAAAACTCGTCAGCCATGAGAACATAGACAAATTGTAGAAAACTTCAACAAATGCACAAGTTACCTCAAAGAAGCCATCAACTCCATTGCTAAATCCTTCTTGATACTCTGCAAGCCACCCCTGTTATCCACAACCAATCAAATCCAAAGAGAAATAAGTAAAGTATGAATGATGAAAGATTGGAATAATTCCTCTCTCATGCTCCTAGCATACCTCTCATGATTTATTCCTTGTGAGGTTGGTCGTTCAACAAACTGAAGTGAACTGTTTCTATTTTCTTTGGAAACATTTATAATTTTTGGCAAAGATGGAAATAATGACTAATCTTTGAAAATGTAATCCTAGATTAGTGGAAATTGATAACTACTCCCGTTAATATGATATGGAATACCCAAATGGTTGTTGAGTAAAGGCATACTCCAAGGTTCTTGTACAAAAATATACCATCGTCACATGTATCTCGTCATAACAACCCTCATACATTAATGAATTTTTCTCTTTTGCTCGACTGAGTATGCAGATGCAGTTGCTCAACCGCGACTGCTTGAATTCTCTCGTCATGTTTCTCCAGCCCATATTTTAATATATCCTTTGCTCATTTCGATGTATTTCATTTTTCAAGTCCATTCGTTCTCTTGCAATATTCAGGATTATAAACTCTAAGATTCTTTGGAGGCATCGAATAGGATCCTGCCCAGTCAAGGCACCACTAAGTTCATTGTGATGCAAAACTCCAAGATCAACTAGGCACAGTGGTGATTCTTTGTATAAGCACACTTTATGTTAAACATCAGATGATGCACCTTATGTTTCTCAGCGTGTTTCTTTTGTGACTAGATGCATGCCCCGATTTTTCTTGAGTTGCATTTAAAACATGTTGGAGATATAACCTCATTGCAATCTCTCTTCTAGTTTCATTGACATGAATTTTATTCTCGAACTGTAAAATCTTGTACCATGCGATAAAAGAAGCAATTACCAAGGCTAGTGGATGGAAAAATATTGATTTTATCCCACAACCTTATGACCATGTTTCTGTTGGTGAAAGATAATACATTTTAGAGAAAGAAATGGGATGACATTCATACTCTTTGTGTCAACCTCCAACAAATTGATGAACTCGAAATGCAAACGTACACTTCGCAAAAGTAAAAACTATTTAGTTGGCTTCTTATCGTGGAGTATTCAAAATGTTATATATCTCTGATGTAACCCCTAACTCAAAACATCGTTTAATTGGTTTCTTATCGTGGAGTATTCAAAACGTTATCATGGATGAGTAGACTCCCCTAGCACGGGGGGGTGGTGAAAAGATGGGGGGAAATGAGCTAGGAGATGGATCCATTGAGGAGGATCCAAAATTTGTTGAGATGAGGTGAGGAATGGGATGGAGCCATAGGAGCATAGGAGAAAAAGAGCCAAGAGATACACAAGAAGAGTTGAGATAAGAATGAAAGTGGAACAAAGGAATGAAATTATTTTATTCATATGTGCGCGACGAGGGGTCAGGCCCAGCATGAAGAGAAAGGAAACGACTATAGGAGGTAGTGCAGAAGACTGTGTTGTACAAGATAGGAGCAAAAATAAGGATATGCCCTCGAAGAGGCTTGGCAATGAGAGTAGGGTGTCCAGTGGGGATACATGTAGTAGTAGGGGCCTAGGAGACGAAGTTCAAACCCCTTGGTTTTTGCAGAGTGTTGCAACCTCGGAGGACGATGAGACGTAGAGTAGAGGCACAAGTGAAGCAGAGGAAGATGGATAATCCCCTAGTGGTGGGGGATAATAATTGGTGGTAGTGGATGATCTTGCATGGATACAAGTAGAAAACTCTCTAGGTCATCTCACAAGAAATTTTAGAATAAGATGGACTCACCCCCCCTTTGAACCACCCCCCTTACATGTTTGTAATCAAGAAGAAATAACAATAGACAATGAAGCGATAGGATTAGGAGAAAGAGTAGAAGGAGACGAAGGAAGAGAAGAGATGAGTGAAGAATAAGGAGAAATTAGGGATACTTCACCAAGAGAAGTATTAGTGTTGAAAATTCTGATAACCAACAGTCATATGGAAGGACTTAATTCAATATTAAGGATGGCGACCTCATAAAAGTACCCTGAGGTTACATGTGTTCCATGGAATAGGTAGAGATGGTGCAGAACAACATTGGTTCACATGTGAAGCAATATGGTCTGTGAAGAGAATCATAGACGGAGAACCAAATATTATGCATATGGAAACCACATTTAGGGATAGAGCCTTGACGTGTTGCATGAAATACAAGGCCAATGTGCTAGCAAGACATGCAATGTCCCTTATAGATATTAAGAAATATCTTCTTAAGGAAAATCAAAAGCCTAAGTTAGAGTCTCATTGTATCACGAAGATCAAGGAGATCAAGAAGAAAGAAGGAGAAACTGTCAGACAGTTGGCTTAGGTTGATGGATAGTTGGTATGGATTGTTGGTTTTCATTGACGTAAACTATTGGAGAGTCATATTGTAGATTGATGTCAACCCTTGGAGAAAGTCTAGTAGCGAATTCTACTAGCACAAAGGTTTGGGTAATGGACCCAAGGTTGTTTCATGTATAATGGTATGAGTTTTAATATATTTTAAGGTAAGACTATTCTACATGGATAATACATGTCATTCCATTTATAGTGGTATGTGGAACGTCACATAAATCCTCATGGTTAGAGATTTATGGCCATGAGAAGTTCGAGAACATAGGTTTGGGTAATGGACCCAAGTTTGTTTGATGGATAATGGTATGAGTTTTGATAAGGAAAGAATATTCTATATGGATAGTACATTTCATGACATTTCTGGTGGTATGTGGAACGTCACGTAACACCTCACAGTTTGAGAGTTATGGCCTTACAAAGTTGGAGGAACCTCATATGTTGGCTTGAAGCCCCAAAAGGTCAAAGAATTCAAAGAGCTTGCAAAGAAGAAATTATTATTTAAATGATAAAGTAAAATGACAAAGCCAAGAAGGATTATTTAAATAATAAAATGAAGTGACGAAATCAAAGAAGATTATCTAAATGATAAAATGAGGTGACAAAGTCAAGGAGGAATATTTAAATGATAAAGTAATGGAGAAATTTCTAATTATGGAAAGTGGTTAACCCTAAAAATCAAGAAAATAGGTTAAGTGACCTATAAATGGGTTAAGTGACCTAGAAATAGGTTAAGTGGCCTAGAAATGGGTTAAGTGACCTAGAAGATGGAGAGTATAAATAAGAGGCAAGGCTTGTTCGACAACACAGGTATTCCAACAGAGGACGAACACCTTCAGTAACCACTCACATAACCAGATCAAAGATCAACACACCAATGTTTTCACGTGGTAAAACCCCTACGGGGAAACATCCATGGCCCCAGCCAACACGACCACTTGGAGCAGTTTATTAATGCAAAGAAAAAGATTACAAAGAGATTTTACAAGAGAGTTTCTCACAATCGATCATCGAAAAATGACCCTCCATGCTCTTTAAATATAGATCATGGACCAATCGAGTGTTAAGCCACGGATCAATGGCCATTAAGATCGAGGAGAGTATGAGCCGTCAGATCACTCTATGTCGGGAACATATCGTGACCGTCGGATTTCCTAACTACAAATGCATACTAATGCATACTAAAGAAACACACTTTTACCTAACGACATATTAGACCAAGTAGATCTTAACTAACTCCTAAGTGTCTAAATATCCTAACATCCCCCCTTAAGAACAACTTGGGATAAGATTGAAGGATTTACAATAATGACACAATAGGAGAAGGAAGGAGGAATTAGAGCCTATCCCCCCTTAATGACAACTTTCTGAACTCCTAACATAGATCGAAGTTTGGAAAACTTCGCTTCTGTAAGAGACTTTGTGAAAATTTCTGCAACTTGATCTTCTGTAAGGAAAAAGAGCACTTCAATAACTTGATCATGAATGAGCTTTCTGATGAAGTGCATGTGTAGCTCGATGTGTTTGCTACGCTGATGTTGAACTGGGTCTTTAGCGAGCTTGATGGCACTCTGATTGTCACACCAAAGGCTGGTCGGATGCTGGTGCTGGAATCCAAACTCTGAAAGGATCTGTCAAAGCCACAGGGCTTCCTGACTTGCATTTACCGCTGCTCGGTACTCTGCTTCTGTTGTTCATCCTCTGTTGGAATACCTATGTTGTCGAACATGGTATCATATCAAAGATCAACACACCGATGTTTTCACGTGGTAAAANGAATCCAAACTCTGAAAGGATCTGTCAAAGCCACAGGGCTTCCTGACTTGCATTTACCGCTGCTCGGTACTCTGCTTCTGTTGTTCATCCTCTGTTGGAATACCTGTGTTGTCGAACATGGTATCATATCAAAGATCAACACACCGATGTTTTCACGTGGTAAAACCCCTATGGGGAAACATCCACAGCCCCAGCCAACGCGGCCACTTGGAGCAGTTTGTTAATGCAAAGAAAAAGATTACAGAGAGATTTTACAAGAGAGTTTCTCACAATCGATCATCGACAAATGACCCTCCATGCTCTTTAAATAGAGATCATGGACCAATTGGGTGTTAAGCCACAGATCAATGGTCATTAAGATCGAGGAGAGTATGAGCCGTTGGATCACTCTATGTTGGGAACATATCGTGACCGTCGGATTTCCTAAATACAAATGCATACTAATGCATACTAAAGAAACACACTAAGAAACACACTTTTACCTAACGAAATATTAGACCAAGTAGATCTTAACTAACTCCTAAGTGTCTAAATATCCTAACAAGGCTCTTTCATTTTACATCACACTTGAGCATATTGAATATCTATAGGTGACTGAGGTAACCAAAGGATATCTAATCCTAATTTCAGAGGGAAGGTGGGCCGAAATTCAAGGGAGGATAAATTCTTTTGCTGATGCTTTCTAAGGTATGTTATTTACAGGTCATCTCACCATTTTCGCAGTAACTTTTTTTCTAAAATGATTCAGACCATGAGATTGATAGGCCATTGAGGAAACATATCCAAGTATCTGTGGTAAAACATTCATCTTGTGAGTCGTTGTATTTTTGGAGTTACACTCCGTGGAAAATAGAGTTTGTGGCTATTCCTGAAACTAGTCTAAAACAAGTGTTTCGGGTAAAAATGTCATAACTTCTTCATAACAGATCCAAATTTAATAAGACCAAATGAGTTGGTTAGAGTACAATATATAGTATGTTGTGTAACATTTTCATATGTATTATGTGCGGGGCACGCTCTACAAGGTCGCTCTCTAGAATAAGTCAGAATTCAGCAAGGTATGCCAATTTTTATATAACTCCTTTTCTGAGAGGTTCCAAGTAGTGACACCTGGAGGAATTACATAAAACAAACTGAAGAACATTGTGTATCAATTTCAGATCTTTATTCATTACAGATACATATTTATGATTATTGCAAGTTAGGGTTGTTGATTAATCCAAAACTAGTCATGTGAAACTAAAGTAAAATTTGATGAAAATGCTAGTCTCTTATTGAAGAAGGTTTGCATGTATGTAATCATATACACCAGGTCTATTATAGAGTTACAAATCAGATTTGGATGATGAAATTGATGAGGGATTTTGGTTGAGGTACATGTTGGGTACATGGTTGAGACAAGTAGTTGATGAGTTGGAACATACATGAGGTGTATAGTTGATGATTTTGGTACATCTTGATGAGTAGTTGATACATGATTGGTACATACTTGGTACATGGTTGGAGGCACTTGTTAGTAGTATTGTTGACATGTGGTTTATGGATGATGTAGCATACTTGTATTATTAGAAGCACATATTGATCTTGGTGATGATTATGAGTTGTTGTGTTATGCTTGGTTGATGCACATCTTTGAGAGTTGTCTTGGTGATTGATCTTGGTGAGTAGATCTGATTAGGTTGATAATATTGATGAGTAAGGTTGTTGTGATAGGTTGTTTGGACATGTTATTGTGACAGGTTATTTGTACAGGTTTGGTGCACGGTTGATGCACTTGTTCATGGTACATGTTTTGTATAGGCTGGTGCATGGTTGATGCACTTGTTTATGGTACAGATTGATTATAGGTTGTTTGGCACAGGTTGGTGCATGGTTGATGCACTTGTTTATGGCACTAGTTGATTACAGGTTAAGGTACAAGTTGATGTATGGTTCAGGTTATTTGGTGCAGGTTGATTGGTACTGGTTTACAATAGTATATCTCACAGTGATAGTGTGACAGTGGTTCCATCATTCTACTTATATGTCAGGGAGGTTGGATGGGGAANTTATGATGGATTTTGGTTGAGGTACATGTTGAATACATGGTTGAGACAAGTAGTCGATGAGTTGACACATACATGAGGTGTATAGTTGATGATGTTGGTACATATTGATGAGTCATAGTTGATGAGTAGTTGACACATGATTGGTAGATACTTGGTACATGGTTATATGCACTTGTTTATGGTACAGGTTGGTGCATGGTTGATGTACTTGTTTATGGTATAGGTTGATTACGGGTTGAGGTACAGGTTGATGCATGGTTCAGATTTATTGGTATAGGTTTACAACGGTATATCTCATAGTGATAGTGTGATAATGGTTCCATCATTATACTTCTACTTCAGGGTGGCAAGACAGGGAAAGGACAGGTGGTTGTAGCCATCTTCCGGTTGTAGCCGGAGAACATAGGGGGTTGTAGCCTCCTTCTGGTTGTAGCCAAAGAATTGGGGAGTTGGAGCTTCCCTTAGGTTGTAGCCTAAGAAACTAGGGGGTTGGAGCCTCCTTCCAGTTGCAGCTGGAAAACAAAGGAAGTTGGTGCTTCCAATGAATGTAATTCTTCAAGACATATACGAAAAAGTATTTTGTGGTTTTCTTCCGCATTGGGTTTCCACGTAAAACATTGGTGTACTGTGTATGTGTATGATTGTTCATTTGTTCATTGCTTATTTACTATGCAGTTATTGGATGATAATGATACATTGATATAACACTTTCATTATATGATTAAAAAAGATTAAATTGCTTTATTATTGATTCACCCCCCCTCTCAGTAATCCAACAATTGGTATCAGAGTTGGTTCCTTGAAGAAACATTTTAACCATTGGAAGGAGATCATGGATTATTCTGAGAATGGAGTACCAATGTTTAATGGTCGGAATGGTTTTAAGTATGAGATGTGAAGCATAAGGAAGGAAGTATTTTTACAGGCATAGGGACATTATATTTGGCTATCAGTTGTTAATGAATATGATAGTTCAAAAAGGGCAAAGACTGAAGCCAAGAAGGAATTGAGGAAGAATAAAAAAATAACAATGGATTTCATCTAGGAAGTATTACCTAATCCGGTAAGAGAAAAGGTTGGTAAATGTTAACCAACAAAAGAACTTTGGGATAAGTTACATGACATATATTCTTCACCCATCGCGGATTCAGAAATGCCAAAGAAGATGTAGATACAGAACAAGAAGAAAGATGCTCATCATGTCAGACAAATTCAGAAGAGGAAGAGTATGAAGAAGTAGAAGTGGATTACAGAGAAAAATTGATCAATGCAATTAAATATCTAAAGAAAGAAAGAGAAGAAAACAAGTCATCCAAGAAATAATTGATGAACCAAAAGCAAAGTGTTCAAGGTTCTGAAAAGGATCAGTAAGTCATCAAGAATTTAAGAGCTCAACTAGAAGAGGCCAGAAGAATTGAAGAAACTCTAGAATATCAAAAGAAATGTTTAGAAGCCAACATAGCAGCACAAAGGGAAGAAGCAGAAAAGAGAGAAAAGATATTGATGGATCATCTCAAGGAAAGAACCAATGACTTAAACCAAATTGAGGAAGAGTTTGGTCAAGAAGAGAGAAGACTAGAAGAAGAAATAATTACATTAAAAATCCAACTTGAAGAAGCAAAGAGAACAAAAGAGGTCATGAAGTCTCAGATAATGAAGAAAGAAGAAGAGGTTGACAAGATTGAAGAATAAGTTGTCACATTGAGAAGTAAAATCGTCAACCTCAACAAGAACGTTGAAGAAACAAAAACATCCACATCAGTTATAGAGAATGAAGAGAAGCACTCTAGGTTGCTAGAAAAGAAGAATGAAGGAAATAGAAAGAGTTATGCAGAAGTACTCAAAGGAAGGAATCATGGTCAACTAGAATCTAAGAAAACTATTGAAGATACATCTTCAAGAAGACCACCCATGTTCAAGACACAAAGAAGCTTCAATTATGATCATGATCAGTTAAGGAAAAAATTCAAAAGGACTACGCCACAAAGAATATCATTCACTCCCAGGTATGCAAATTTATTTTATGGTCATTGTTTTTATTGTACTAACTTTGGACATAAGGTTGCAGATTGCAGGGATTATAAAAAAAACGTTCAAGCAAGAAGTGCCTATGTGGTCACACGTAACATTGAGTGTTACAAATGTCATAACTATGGACACATAGCCAGTGATTGTAGAAGCTTGATGCAGGAGCATCACTCCACCTCATCATATGCGCCAGCATGAAAATCGCCATCACATTCAGCGCGCATTCATGGAGAAAGGGAGAGACACTGACCCTCCCACGTTTAAATTTTGAAATATGATCCAATACGGGTCATTCATGTTGTAAGGTTTTAAATGCCAGACCACGCCTCTGTATGGGTAGTGGTTGAGGTTGCCTTAAATGGTAGCCTGCAGCAAGCCCAGGACGTAGTAAGGACTGGGCATTCATTTATGTAATGTAGCCGTAGAAGTACTGTGTCGCAATAGAGAAAGTGATGGCACTAAGACAGTGAAGAGGATAAGCTCATGGAGCCCTCGTTTTTGTAAAGCGAGTAATTAGGGAAATATGACTCATAGGAGAAAGTTAGAAGAGGAGAGACCTGAGTAGAGAGGTCTCGAGAGAGAGCACTGAGACTCTACAGTAGTCCAGTTTTTGTAAACACATTTGTATAGACATTCTAAAATTAATAGAAAGCAGTTTTTCCTGCCCATGAATTGTCTGCGTGTGTTTATGCATTTGAATGTCATCTGTATGTTGTAGATACAGGTGATAGATAGGTTTTACTATCTGTCTGCAAGTTTGTTGATTTCATTATGGGTTCTTTAGGTTGTGCAAGGACTGTACAACAGAATATTTGAAGTTATGTAGCCAGCGCAAGGAGCGCACATATGAACTCTGAGGAGTCAGAAAGAACATGCCAGGAGGGCACACCAGGAGGATTAACAGACTCAAATGGAGCCTCGGAGTTACTGAATACTCTAGAGGAGGAACTGTGCAGAGAAAGGCACAAATAAGAAACAGAATCACTGAAGGTTCTGTAGAGTCTGCCAGGTGGGTATTGAGTCGGTGCAAGCATGCACATGAGGGACTTTTTATCGAGTTCAAGGAGAAACAAAGTTGTTGAATACTCTACAAGGAAAAGCTCTGGAAGGTGTGCATCGAGCAGAAGAATGCCAGGAGGGCGAGAAGCATTTATTTTTAAGAAATACTTCGGATCTAAGGTTGACGAAATATTAGTTGCACAAGGAGTGTGGGAGCGTGGACTTATTCCAAATCCAGAAGCTCAGGAGGAACAATGCCTTTGTGCACAGACTATTAGCAGAGAGGAGAATCTCGAGGAACCTTCGAGGTTTCAGAGCGAAGAAAGTTCAAGAGGGACAGCGTCCTCAAAACGCAAATGAGACCCAAAGTTTATGGGCTCATAGAAGGATCGAAGGTTGAAACCTTTGACACTTAGAAAATTGTCTAAGTCTCAGAACCAAAAATCTCAGGAGAAGGA
Organism: Picea mariana; assembly: GCA_032191745.1. Taxonomy (NCBI): domain Eukaryota; kingdom Viridiplantae; phylum Streptophyta; class Pinopsida; order Pinales; family Pinaceae; genus Picea; species Picea mariana. Next base: position 19,841 of record JASDQU010500707.1, on the reverse strand, counting down.
GGAGTACAGCAGCCATCGGATCAACCGTTGAGGATTAAATCTGGATCGTTAAAAATATGTGCAAACAACAGAAGAAGAGCGCACAAGGGAATAGATCTAGATCGTCAGATCTAGCGCACGTAGCTGACAACCGTTGGATCAAGCGAAGTTGCACGGAGGATACGGCAGGATCATTCCACTCTCAAAGTGCAGGAGATTAGATCTGAGCTGTCAAATCTAGTGCAGAGGACCGATAGTCGTCGGATCTGGGAGAAGGTGCACGAGGCTTAACCCTCATATAAGCAGAGGAGAGAGGACCCATCAAAGTCTCAAAAACATCGGGACCATCCATTGTGGACGACATGTGGCGAAGATCCGAGAGCCATCGGGGTTCCAAAACTCAGGTGTATAAGGGTGGCGAAGAATGAAGACTCGTGATTGCCGAAATCCCGAAATAATTATGGACCATTGGATTCGGGGTGACACATGGCAGAGATCCACATCCACCGGGGATTTGGGCACCAGGTGAACGAAGGTGAAGGCCGGAGAAAATTCGCGAAAGTAGAGTTAGCGAAAGAATCAGGATCGTCCATCAGAAAGGACGTGTGGCGAGCGTTCTTGATTTTGTTGGCTCGCTACTGAAGGAGTTAAAGGGTGGATTTGTTGGAACTCTCGAATCGTGATTCAACCACAGTCGTTGGATTGAGTCAAACTGGAGGCCATCGATCTGAAGTATCGACGTTTCATCATTTTGGCAAATCAGGATTTCAGGGATCGGAGGATCGAAGGATCCAAGGTATATCAACCTTCGACTTCGCGACACGTGAAGTCCCGAAATCACGAAAAGATATGAGTCGTTAGATCACAAAGGAGGGTGACCATTGATCTGGGCAAGGCAAATCAGAAGTTCGGTGATCGGGCTTTCGAAGGACAAGCGTTGGGTTGAATTCCCACTTCGCGAAGTGTGAAGTCCCAACGTGCTTGAAGGGTTATCCCCAGGTCACAGGGAGGGGTCACAAGAATGAATGCATAAAAGGAGGAGTTGAAGACCCATTATCCCTTTTCAGGTATCGGGGATTGAAGGAGTCGGGAAACTCCAAGTCAGGAGTCTTTATATCGTGAAAGACAACGTGCTCAAAGGATTGACCCTAGGTCATAGGACAGGGGTGCAAGGAGAGAATCCAAGGGAGGGGCTATAGACCGTTAAGCCCTATTTCGGGTTTCGGGACTTGAAGGAGTCAGGGGACTCAATAGCAGGATTTGTGAAGTCACAAAACACGATGTGCCCTTTGTGGGCTAAGCCAGTGGTCACGGGTATTGGTCACATGGGGAAGGAGCTCGCACTCAGTGCTTATTCACGCGGGGCTAATTTCACATTTGGACCTGTGGATTCGTTGAAGGTTCCAGCAGGGAACTAAGGAGCCATTTTTGCTCGAGAATACTGAAGAACGATCCTTGACCGGGAGGTCAGTGGACCCTGCCGAGGCACAGGTAGGGGGTCTGCATCATATGGTATCAGAGCTAAGATCTTTGTCTGTAGATTTTAGGCGAAAAGAGGTGAACGAAGCAAAGTATTGATGCTCTGTGAGGAGGTTGTTTCATGCACACAACAACAAGAAGAATTTGAACATCCAGGTGAGTTGTAGAAGGAGATGGATATGCTTTCGTATGTAGAGTGATCCATAGGCCTGTTGGGAGGGCAGGTGGAAGATGGAAATGGCTACTGAAGGCCATGAGCGTGGTGGAAGAGGAGACCACCAACACATGAGTAAAGCAAAAATTGACAAAGAGGTCGTTGAGATAAGAGCGAGGATGGAACAACTGACATTAAAGATGCAGCAGGAGGCAAAAGTACATTGGAGGTATGAATGGCCTCTGAACAGGAAATCCAAATGGCTTGTTCAAAAGTTGCTAGCCAGAAAACAATGACAAGAGATGAGGAAGTGGTTGAGGTATGCTGAAAACCTCACTGACACAGAGCTTCTTTGCATTTGTGAGCCAGAAATTGGAGAAACCCTCAGTAATGAGGAAGGGAGATCAGTTTCAGGTCTCACAAATTTTCAGGAGGGCAGATATGAATTTTCCAATTGTTAGGTGGGCAATGAAGTGATATCATTGGAGGATCTCATAGACTGTCAGGAGGACAGCAGTGGAAATTCATATTGCCAGGTGGGAAATGATATGATATTAGCATAGGATCTCATAAACTGCCAAGTGGGAAGGAGTGAACTTTCGATTTGCCAGTTGGGCAATGGGAAGAGATCAGCAGAAGGTCTCGCATACTGCCAAGGGGGCAGTGATGAAAGTTCAAATTTTCAAGTAGGAAATAAGATGGTATCACTGGATCTCATAGTCTACCAGGTGGGTAGCGGAAAATTCCCTAATTTCCAGGTGGGCAGGGGAAATAAATGAGACTGCCTGAAAGTCTCAGGGACTCAGGAGTGAGTTCAGGTCAGCAAGGAGTGCTGATAGGTGAAAATTCATGTGGTTTTGAAGACCATGTGAATGAAGATGATGACAAGTTAAAAACTTGCACCATCCAAGAGGAGGATCAGAAAAGAATTCTGATGATTGGGGGAATTCAGGTATTCCTACCAGATAGCCCAGTTGAGGCCAGAGAATGTGTTGCAGATGCAACAGGGGAAGAAGGACAACCAGCAGAAACTGTCAAATAAGAGGAATAAATGGAGCAGACACCGATGTCTACCCTAGAAGAAGGAGATGAGCGTTCAGAAGGATGGCTCAAAATTTTCAACCAGGAAACTAAAACAAAGACTACAACACTGGAGCCTGCAACAGAAGAGGAAGCAGACAACATGGATTTTGTTGATCTGTATGAAGAACTGAAAGCCCTAGAGAGAAGGGTAATGGTGCAAATCTTTCACATCCAACAGGTCAAGTTGGAGACAGGTAGAGGAGCATACCAGCCCCAGGAGCAGCTGGAAGAAGTTGGACTTGATCCAACACAAGGAGAATTGACAGAAGCAAATCTGCCAGAAGGTGAAGATGAGCAGTATCTCAGTGATAAGACTGCAGAACTGGAGTTGAAAACCAAGTGGTAAGCTAAGACCACAAGAGAAGAATAAAATCGCAATGGGGATCGAGTTGATATACCCACTACCAAGGAGGAAGTGCAGCGGAGCAGGTTGTATAAGGAGAGCTAGCCACTAGAGCAGTTGGACAAGGTGATTGAGGAAATTAGAAAGATGATGTTGAGGTAAACACAAGATTTTGTCAGCAGAGAGATGATGAACAAAGGAGAACCTGCAAGAGCAACAGGAAAGCAACAGCAGGAGCGAAGAAGAGGAGCAAGAGGACAACTCCAAGGGAAGGTTTGGGATCCAGGTGGATTTCAACACTGGAGAAGAGGAGCGCATGAGCAGGAGCTCATGATTTTTCCAGCAGAGGAGTATGATGCAGGAGCATCGCTCCACCTCATCATATGTGCCAGCACTCAATGCACCATCACATTCAGTGCGCATTCATGGAGAAAGGGAGAGGCATCGACCCTCCCACTTTTAAATTTTGAAATATGATCTGATACAGGTCATTCACGTTGTAAGGCTGTAAATGCCAGACCACACCTCTGTACAGGTAGTGGTTGAGGTTGCCTTAAATGGTAGCCTATGGCAATCCCAGGATGTAGTGAGGACTAGGCATCCATTTATGTAATGTAGCTGTAGAAGTACTATGTCGCGGTAGAGAAAGCGATGGCACTAAGACGGTGAAGAGGATAAGCTCATGGAGCCCTCATTTTTGTAAAGACAGTAATTAGGGAAATAGGACTCAGAGGAGAAAGTTAGAAGAGGAGAGACCTGAGTAGAGAGGTCTCGAGAGAGAGCACTAAGACTCTATAGCAGTCTAGTTTTTGTAAACACATTTGTATAGACATTCTAAAATTAATACAAAACAGTTTTTCCTGCCCATGAATTGTCTGTGTGTTTATGCATTTGAATGTCATATGTATGTTGTAGATACAGGTGATAGATAGGTTTTACTATCAATCTATGAGTTTGTCGATTTCATTTTGGGTTCTTTAGGTTGTGAAAGGAGTGCACAATAGAACAGTTGAAGTTATGTAGCTAGCGCAAGGAGCACGCATCTGAACTCTAAGGAGTCAAAAAGAACATGCCAGGAGGATTCACAGACTCAAAGAGAGCCTCACAGTTAATGTATACTCTAGAGGAGGAACTGTGCAGATAAAGGCACAGAGAAGAAATAGAATCACTGAAGGTTTTGTAGAGTCTTCCAGGTGGGTATTGAGCCGGTGCAAGCGTTCATGGGAGGGACTCTTTGTCGAGTTCAAGGAGAAATAGAGTTGTTGAATACTCTACGAGGAAAAGCTCTGGAAGGTGTGCATCAAGCAGAAGAATGCCAGGAGGGTGAGAAGCATTTCTTTTTAAGAAATACTTCGAATTTGAGGTTGACGAAATCTCAGTTGCATAAGAAGTGTGTGATCATGGACTCATTCCAAATCCGAAAGCTCGGGAGGAACAATGCCTTTATGCAAAGATTGTTAGTAGAGAGGAGAATCTCGAGGAACCTTCAAGGTTTTAAAGCAAAGAAATTTTAGGAGGGACAACATCCTCAGAACGCAGATGAGACCCAAAGTCTCTAGGCTCGTAGAAGGATCGAAGGTTGAAACCTTCGACACTTAGAAAATCGTCTAAGTCTCAGAACCAAAAAGCTCAGGAGAAGGAGGAGTACAGCAGTCATCGGATCAACTGTTGAGGATTAAATATGGACCGTTAAAAATACATCCAGACAACAGGAGAAGAGCACGCAGGGGAATATATCTGGACCATCAGATCTAGTGCAGGTAGCCGACAACCAGTGGATCAAGCGAAGTTGCACGGAGGATAATGGTGGGACCATTCCACTCTCAAAGCGCATGAGATTAGATTTGAGCCGTCAGATCTAGTGCAGAGGACCGATAGTCATCGGATCCGGGAGAAAGTGCATGAGGCTTAACCCTCATATAAGCAGAGGAGAGAGGACCCGTCAAAGTCCCGAAAACATCAGGACCGTCCATTGTGGAGGACACGTGGCGAAGATCCGGGAGCCATCAGGGTTCCGGAACTCAGGCATATAAGGGTGGCAAAGAACGAAGACTCACGATCGTCGAAATCACGAAATCATTCTGGACCGTTGGATTCAGGGTGACACGTGGCAGAGATTCACATCCACCAGGGATTTGGGCACCGGGAGAACGAAGGTGAAGGCCGGAGCAAATTCGCAAAAGGAGAGTTAGCGAAAGAATCAGGACCGTCCATCGGAAAGGACGCGTGGCGAGCATTTGGTGCTTCGCTGGCTCACTACTGAAGGAGTTAAAGGGCGGAGTTGTTGGAAATCTCAAATTGGGAAATCATGATTCAACCACAATCATTGGATCGAGTCAGACTGGGGGTCGTTAATCTGAAGTATCGATGTTTCATCGTTTTGGCAAATCAAGATTTCAGGGATCGGAGGATCCAAGGTATATCAACCTTCGACTTTGCGACACGCGAAGTCCCGAAATCACGAAAATATCTGAGCTGTCAGATCACAAAGGAGGTTGACCGTTGATCTGGGCGAGGCAAATCGGAGGTTTGGGGATCGAGCTTTCGAAGGACAAGCCTTGGGTTGAATTCCAACTTCGTGAAGTGTGAAGTCCTAGCGTGCTCGAAGGGTTAGCCCCAGGTCATAGGGAAGGGTCACATGAACGGACACATAAAAAGAGGAGTTGAAGACCCGTTATCCCTTTTCGGGTATCGAGGATTGAAGGAGTTGGGAAACTCAACGTCAGGAGTCCTGATATCGCGAAACGTGATGTGCTCAAAGGATTGGCCCTAGGTCATAGGACAGGGGCACATGGAGAGAATCCAAGGGAGGAGCTAGAGCCCGTTAAGCCCTATTTTGGGTTTCGTGACTTAAAGGAGTCAAGGGACTCAATAGCAGGATTCGCAAAGTCGTGAAATGTGACGTGCCCTTTGTGGGATAAGCCAGTGGTCACGGGTATTGGTCAAGTGGGGAAGGAGCTCGCGCTCAATTCTTATTCGCGTGGGGCTAAGTTCGCATTTGGACTTGTGGATTCGTTGAAGGTTCCAGCAGGGAACTAAGGATCCATTTCGGCTCGAGAAGACTAAAGAACGATCCTTGACCAGGAGGTCAGCCGACCCTATCGAGGCACAGGTAGGGGGTCTGCATCAAAGCATGATCGATACTTCCATGAAAGAGAATACTGATATCAT
>JASDQU010500707.1:0-13582 GCA_032191745.1 Picea mariana | reverse complement strand
AAGAACGATCCTTGACCAGGAGGTCAGCGGACCCTATCGAGGCACAGGTAGGGGGTCTGCATCAAAGCATGATCGATACTTCCATGAAAGAGAATACTGATATCATATATAAGAAAGTATGGATAAGAAAACAGGAAGAACAGGTGAACAAAGACCAGGTACTAGAGATCGCAAGATTGGCAATAAAATGAGATGAAGAAAATTCTATAGAGAAAAAGAAAGATGTCAGATACAGAAAGGTTTGGAAAATCACTGAAAGAAATGAAGGTTGGGTAAATAAGGAATAGGTTCAACAGATTGTACTTTCAGGCATTGTAGTGAAAGATGAATCCACAGACAGAAAGAAAGATGTTAGAGCTCGGAAAGATAATGAATCTACCAATGAAGATGATGATGAATCTACCAATGAAGATGATGATGAATACACATTAGAGCAGGAATTGTTTTGAGCCATCTGGCTTAGAGACTCCCAAGTAATATGAATATTAGAAAGGGGGAGTCTATGTGATAGTTGTGACAGACCAAAGAACCATCCTTCAAGCAGCTTGCAAAGTTTGAGAAGACAGATTTAGAGCAATCAGTTAGCAAAAGTACAGTTTGATAGATTAATCAAGACTTCATGATAGTATAGTGATAAATGGGTTAGCATTATGGACAGTTGTGCAAGTAGAGTCTTGGACAATATGGACAGAGATGGATTCGTAAGAACACTTAGCAGGTTTGGACAGATATATGATAGTGGATGAGAGCATGGATTCATAGATTGGTTTAGAGAGTGGTTCAGAGACAAAGGAACATTATCATAATGGATGATAATTACACAGGAAATGGCTCGAACAATGCTAATGGATTCCAAATTGACAGCTATTTTTTGGACGCATGCAGTGCATACATGATCCAGATGGATCTCGGTGGCCATCCACCTTTTCCACCGAGTCACCATTTTGAGCCTCTGGTTTTGACAAACCATGACATTCACCCTTTTGATGGGGAATGGAATGTAATGTCATCTTCATTTGTTAATTACAGACATCATGTAATGGTTTTATGTACATTCCTACAACATAGCGTTAATCCATCGAATCCCAATAGAACTCCACAGTTAAGTGTGCTCGGTCTAGAGTAGCACTGGGATGGGTGACCGCTCGGGAAGTACTAGTATTTTACATGCCTATGGCATTTTATAAACTTAGTACAATTTATCCCACATGCATCATGGGAATTGTTCTCCTCTCACTCTCTCCTATATAATTGAGGTGAAGGAGGCCATTTAAGCATGCAATGGAGTGTGATGTAAAGCTTCTTGTGAAGGAAGCGTAGCCAACATCTCTTTCTTTTCAGAGATAAGCTACCCCATTTTTCCAGTTTGTGTTCTACGGTGTTTTTCTATCTTATTCAACAATAGAAGTTGGGTTTCATTGTATTTTTGTGCTCTCTTCTATATTTTTTGTGTATTTCATTGTTATATCTCGGTTATATTTCTGTCTTCATGTTGTTCTCAAAATAATCTGGATCAGTGGTATCAGAGCGGTCTTCTCTTTGTCATTTCTTAGAGCAAGTCCCCGACGAGGTCAGGGTATAGAGATTTGGGTCTCGAGCTAGTTTTGCTTGAGGACAACCACTCTTGCTAGCCCAAGCAACCTCCCATGGCAGAAGAAAAGAGAGATGACAGAGCAGGAGATCCTTTCAAGACGTTGCTCGAGGAAGCCCTTGTGCGACAAAGGAACGAGATGATGGACAACTTCGCTCAGATCCTTCAAAGACTACCGATGGCAGCAACCGAGGCATCTTCAACAAGCAACCATTTTGCAAGTGCGACACCCTTCAAGGTACAAGTCAATTTTGATATCCCTTTATTTAAAGGCTAGATAGATGCAAATGCTCTAGAAAAATGGTTGAATCTGCTAGAAGGTTATTACTACGTCCAAAAAATTTCCGACAGTGAAAAGATCACCTTCGCGCTCCTTAAATCCCTTCCCCATGTTAGAGCTTGGTGGGAAGGTTACTGGGAGAGGTACACTGTGGATGAATATACACTTTTTGGGAGAGAACCCACTTGGGCAGCCTTTGTAGATGCCTTAAAGGAGGAGTTCTACCTTGTCGGAAACTATGATGACCAATACATGAAATGGACAACTCTATGTCAGAAAAGAGCCCAGACGGTGTCGGAGTACACCAACATATTTCATACCTTGCGGTCGAAGCTGGGTATCAAAGACTCCGAGCGGCACTTGGTTTTGAAGTACCGCAGTGGTCTACACAGGTACATCCAAACAGTGATGGATTTCTTGGACATCTCTTCACTGGGAGTTTCTTATTGATATGCAGTCAAAATTGAGCATAAATTCAACCAGCAGAGTAAGTGGGAGAATCATGGACAGAGCAAGAAAGGCCAACCTCGAGAGAGCCAATCCCAGATCCAAGCAAATAAGGGTAACGGGAAGTCTAAGAAAGACACCGGAAAGTGGTGTGAGTTTCACAACAGCCCTTGGCACAACACTGATGAATGTCGCTAAATACATTCATTTGTGGCCAAGCTCAAAGACAAAGAGTCGAACCTCGACTTGGAACCTGATTCAAAAAATAATAAAAGGAGACAGATCCTTGATGCAGAACCCACTTCTATTGTCGCAACTACAACAATACAACCAGAAGAGGATCCTGAGGAGGGGGAGCAACTCTTCCATTCACAGATGTGGGTGAAGGGGACCCCATTGCATTTTATTGTTGATAGTGGAAGCCAAAAGAACATCATCTCAGCAGAGGTTGTCAAGCAGTTGGATTTGCCAACAACACCACACCCACGACCATACAACATTGGGTGGCTTCTCCAGGGTCAATATCTTTGTGTTAGCCAGTAGTGTCGATTGTCATACGACATCCAACCCTTCAAGGACGAGGTATTATGTGATGTTTCCTCGTTGGATGTTTGTGATGTTCTCTTGGGCCAGCCATATATGTGCAAGCACCATGCTATCTATGAGTCTCGACCCTGTAGTGTCATTGTTACTATGGGGGGTCATCTCTACAGGATACCATAGGTGGTTCCGACTAATGTCCCACCTAAATAGTGCCACAAGGTAGTATCTCATACTACAAAATTTAGCTTCTTCACAATCTGTTCAAAAGGTGAACAGAAGGATACTGCAACCACTACAACCTTGGCCCAAGAACCTTCTATCCAACAAAAGCAGGTCAACAAGATTGCAGCAAAGCACAAAGATTCTTTATACACATAGAAATATCATGTAACCAGACTGGTTAAAAAGTTCCAACCCTTCCATCCACAGGTTCGTGACAACCTTCAAAAAGCTAAGAGGCGCAACTTCTCCAACAAGGAAAGCAACTCATCAAGATGCAGATTCAACAAACGCTTTTCCCTCTCCCCCGGGCACTCAACGCAATGGAGACCATTGCTTCCTAAGGGGGGAGGAATGATCCAGATGGATCTCGATGGCCATCCACCTTTTCCACTGAATCGCCATTTTGAGCCTCTGGTTTTGATAAACCATGACATTCACCTTTTTGATGGGGAATGGAATGTAATGTCATCTTCATTTGTTAATTACAGACATCATGTAATGGTTTTATGTACATGCCTACAACATAGCGTTAATGCATCAGATCCCAGTAGAACTCCACAGTTAAGTGTGCTCGGTCTAGAGTAGTACTGGGATGGGTGACCGCTCGGGAAGTACTAGTATTTTGCATGCCTATGGCATTTTATAAACTTAGTCCAATTTATCCCACATGCATCATGGGAATTGTTCTTCTCTCACTCTCTCCTATATAATTGAGGTGAAGGAGGCCATTTAAGCATGCAATGGAGTGTGATGTAAAGCTTCTTGTGAAGGAAGCGTAGCCAACATCTCTTTCTTTTCAGAGATAAGCTACCCCATTTTTCCAGTTTGTGTTCTACGGTGTTTTTCTATCTTATTCAGCAATAGAAGTTGGGTTTCACTGTATTTTTGTGCTCTCTTCTATATTTTTTGTGTATTTCATTGTTATATCTTAGTTATATTTTTGTCTTCATGTCGTTCTCAAAGTAATCCGGATCAATACAACAGTTCACATTCAAAACAGAGCAATGCTCGGAAACAACAATGAAAAATATCCCTACGAACTATGGAAAGGAAGCGTAGACAACAACCTCTACATCAAGGTAACTCAAGGTAATATTTTATTAATTGAAAGTTATGTTGATGATATTATTTTTGGTAGTGATGATGACATGTTAAGCTAGAAATTTGCAAAGGATATGCATAATGAATTTGAAATGTCATTACTTGGAGAACTATTCTTCTTTCTGGGACTTCAGATACGTCAAAGCAACCAAGGAATTTTTATTTCTCAAACCAAGTATATCAGAAAAATGCTAAAGAGGTTCGGAATGGAAGATTGCACACCAATTATCACTCCCATGCAAAGCAGTTGCAAGTTAAGCAAAGATGATGATTCAAAGTCTACATATCAGAGGCAATACAGGTCAATGATTGGCAACCTACTATATGTGACATCATCCAGACCAGATGTAATGCAGGCAGTTGGACAGGTGCCACGATTTCAAGCAGTACCAAAGGAATCACATGTATTAGCAGTGAAGAGAATTTTCAGATATCTCAAAGGAAAATAAGAGTTTGGATTATGGTATCCAAAAGGAAAGGATCTATCTCTTATTGCCTACACAGATGCAGATTGGCCAGGTTGTATTGATGACCGATGAAGGACCAGTGGAGCAACGTTCTACTTGGGTGAGTGTTCAGTATCATGGTTAAGCAAGAAACAATCATCAGTATCTCTATCTACAGCCGAGGCAAAGTATGTTGCAGCAACAACATGTTGTACACAGGTTCTTTGGATGAAACAAACTTTGATAGATATACAAGTTGAGTATGATGAGCCCATTCCAATATATTGTGATAATACAAGCGTCATCAGTATCTCAAAAAACCCGGTGATGCACTCCAAGACAAAGCACATTCTAATCAAGTATCACTTTCTACGAGAACAAGTTGCAGAGAAGAGCATCAGAGTTGAATATGTGGGAACATAAGAACAAGTGGCATACATCTTTACAAAACTGCTTCCATGGGAAGCCCTTGAGTATCTTCACCAGAGACTAGGGGTAATTTCTACTCCAAAATGAATGTTTTTGAATGCTTATCTTATATGTCTTAGATGTACATGAGGAAGCACCATAAATAGGATAAACGGGGAGAGATTTATCAGATGCAAAGGTAAATGCTTGGAGAGAGAGCATAGAGGCATGTTTCCAAGGGGAGTGATTGTCACAAGGGAAGAATGAACGATATGACTTCAGAGTGATACCCTTTGTCAAAGGGGGAGATATTATTCATGTGAAGGGAAAGAGAGTAATCAGAGGATTATAAACACAAAGAAACATCAAAGGCATGTAGACAGGTAGAGAAGCCACAAGGAGAGTTCAATCAGGGGGAGCAACCCCAAATGGAGATACCCTTTTCCATTGTTTTCAAATGGGGAGAGATAGAAACATTAATAAAGAATATAAACATGAATATTATCATGACTAAGTGTTGCCATCAATGTTGGTGTTGTCATCAATGCCAAAGGGGGAGATTGTCAGAAAGTTGGCTTAGGTTGATGGATAGTTGGTTGTCATTGATGTCAACTATTGGAGAGTGACATTGTAGATTTACGTCAACCCTTAGTGATTGATGTCAACCCTTTGAGAAATTTCGGTAGCGAATTTTGGTAGCACAAAGGTTTGGGTAATGGACCCAAGGTTGTTTCATGTATAATGGTATGTGTTTTAATATATTTTAAGGTAAGACTATTCTAGATGGATAGTACATGCCATTCTATTTCTGGTGGTATGTGGAACGTCACATAACTCCTCACGGTTAGAGAGTTATGGCCATGAGAAGTTGGAGAACTCAGGTTTGGGTAATGGACCCAAGTTTGTTTGATGGATAATGGTATGATTTTTGATATATTTGAAGGCAAGACTATTCTAGATGGATAGTACATGTCATACCATTTCTGGTGGTATGTGGAACATCACATAACTCCTCACGGTTTGAGAGTTATGGCCTTACGAAGTTGGAGGACTCTCATATGTTGGCTTGAAGCCCCAAAAGGTCAAAGAAGTCAAAGAGCTTGAAAAGAAGAAATTATTATTTAAATGATAAAGTAAAGTGACAAAGTCAAGAAGGATTATTTAAATAATAAAGTGAAGTGACAAAATCAAAGAAGATTATTTAAATGATAAAGTGAGGTGACAAAGTCAAGGAGGAATATTTAAATGATAAAGTAATGGAGAACTTTCTAATTATGGAAAGTGGTTAGCCCTAAAAATGAGGAAAATAGGTTAAGTGACCTAGAAATGGGTTAAGTGACCTAGAAGATGAAGAGTATAAATAAGAGGCAAGGCTCTCTCATTTTACATCACACTTGAGCATATTGAATATCGATAGGTGACTGAGGTAACCGAAGGATATCTAAGCCAAATTTCATATGGAAGGTGAAGAAAAGAGGGCCGGAATTCAAGGGAGGATAAATTCTTTTGATGATGTTTTCTAAGGTATGTTATTTGCTCGTCATCTCACCATTTTCGCAATAACATTTTTTCTAGAATGACTCAAACCATGAGATTGATAGGCCATTGAGAAAACATATCCAAGTATCTGTGGTAAAAAATTCAACTTGTGGGCCGTTGTATTTTTGAAGTTACACTCCATGGAAAATAGGGTTTGTGGCTAGTCCTGAAACTAGTCTAAAACAGGTGTTTCAAGTAAAAACGTCATAACGTCTTCATAACAGATCCAAATTTAGTAAGACCAAATGTCTTGGTTATAGTACAGTATATAATATGTTGTGTAACATTTTCAGATCTATTCAACAAATATTCTGTGCGGGGCACCCTCTACAAGGTCGCTCTCTAAAATAAGCCAGAATTCAACAAGGTATGTCATTTTTTCTATAACTCCTTTTCTGAGAGGTTCCAAGTAGTGACACCTAGAGGAATTGCATAAAACACACTGAAGAACATTCTGTATCAGTTTCAGATCTTTATTCATTACAGGTACATAGTTATGATTATTGCAAATTAGGGTTGTTGACTAATCCAAAACTAGTCATGTGAGACTAAAGTAAAATTCGATGAAAATGATAGTCTCTTGTTGATAAAGGTTTGCAGGTATGTGATCATATACACCAGGTCTGTTACAGAGTTACAAATCAGATTTGGATGATGAAATTGATGAGGGCTTTTGGTTGAGGTACATGTTGGGTACATGGTTGAGACAAGTAGTTGAGGAGTTGGCACATACATGAGGTGTATAGTTGATGATGTTGGTACATCTTGATGAGTCATAGTTGATGAGTAGTTGATACATGATTGGTACATACTTGGTACATGGTTGGAGGCACTTGTTAGTAGTATTGTTGACATATGGTTTATGGATGATGTAGCATACTTGTATTATTAGAAGCACATATTGATCTTGGTGATGATTATGAGTTGTTGTGTTATGCTTGGTTGATGCACATCTTTGAGAGTTGTATTGGTGATTGATCTTGGTGAGTAGATCTTATTTGGTTGATAATATTGATGAGACAAGTTGTTGTGATAGGTTGTTTGGATAGGTTGTTGTGACAGGTTATTTGTATAGGTTTGGTGCATGGTTGATGCACTTGTTCATGGTACAGGTTTTGTATAGGTTGGTGCATGGTTGATGCACTTGTTTATGGTACAGGTTGATTACAAGTTGTTGTGACAGGTTATTTGTATAGGTTTGGTGCATGGTTGATGCACTTGTTCATGGTACAGGTTTTGTATAGGTTGGTGCATGGTTGATGCACTTGTTTATGGTACATGTTGATTACAGGTTGCTTGGTACAGGTTGGTGCATGGTTGATGCACTTGTTTATGGTACAGGTTGATTATAGGTTGTTTGGTACAGGTTGGTGCATGGTTGAAGCAATTGTTTATGGTATAGGTTGATTACAGATTTAAGGTACAGATTGATGCATGATTCAGGTTATTGGTATAGGTTATTTGGTGCAGGTTTATTGGTACAGGTTTACAGCAGTACATCTCACAGTGATAGTGTGACAGTGGTTCCATCATTCTACTTATACGTCAGGGAGGCTGGACGGGGCAAGGACGGGTGGTTGTAGCCTCCTTCCAGTTGTAGCCAGAGAACATAGGGGGTTGTAGCCTTCTTCTGGTTGTAGCCATAGAATTGGGGAGTTGGAGCTTCCCTCAGGTTGTAGACTGAGAAACTAGGGGGTTGGAGCCTCCTTCCAGTTGCGGCTGGAAAACAAAGGAAGTTGGTGCTTCCAATGAATGTAATTCTTCAAGACATATAAGAAAAAGAATTCCGTGGTTTTCTCCCGCTTTGGGTTTCCACGTAAAACACTGGTGTACTTTGTATGTGTATGATTGTTCATTTGTTCATTGCTTATTTACTCTACAGTTATTGGATGATAATGATACATTGATATAACACTTGGATTATATGGTTAAAAAGGATTAAATTGCTCTATCATTGATTCACCCCCCCCCCCTCTTAGTAATCCAACAGAAACCATGTGGAATTATGACCAACAGTTTAAGATTTTGTTGGATAGGTTGATGTTCCAGATCCAGGACGTGCAACACAAATAATGGTTTATTGTGAGGTTACTCCTCTATATCTAAGTCTCACTCACCCAATATAAGGTGAGCACTCAAGCGGAGGTAGTGGATATTGTGATGCACTTGGAGGCAAATCCAAGAGGGGAAAAGACATCGATATGATTGGCGCAGGTGTAGTTGCAACTTGCCAATATGACAATGTAGTTGCAGGACATGGCGAAGACAAAAGTCGTGTGCAAGCACATATGGCATACCACGTGTCGATCGGAGGGGCATCGCAGGGATAAGTGCCCTGTATTTTTTAATTATGTCACAACAACTTTTTTGATTCCATTCCCTAGACCCTAAATGGAATGGTGCGATATTTGCAGATAGTGGGGCCATGTACCACCCCGCTGCCCAAATTTGGATAAGTACCAAAAGACGCACCATACTCCATTCTATGATTTTTGTAAGTTCGTGGGCACTCCAGTTGATGAAAGACAATACTCACGATGCATTTCGGGTATAAGAGGAACAAAAGGACAATGATCGCGGTGGTGCTGAGAGAGGCGAACACCAAGGAGGTCCCAAAGGTGGATATGTGTGCGGTCGTGGACGTGGATATGGAGGGGGGGGAGGCAGACCCCCCACTTGTTTCAATTGTGGATAAATTGGCCATGTATCAAGGTATTGTACTAAACCACACATGATTTGTGCATACTGTTATAGTCCTGAGCATGTCACCGAGGACTGTCCCGACTTATTGAAGAAGTGGGAAGTGTTAGAACCTAAAGTTGCACTTGACTGTGAGAGGGCAAGCTAGGGCATCATTGGTTTATTGCAAAGTGTTTATAAGGTTTTATGATTTGGTTTTTTGAATAAGGTGGTTGAAAACTGGCTCGAGGTTACAACATAAGATGAAAATCAAGATCAGAACATAGCATATCCCATTGACTGAATAAAAGGTGGACACATAGATGGATTAAACCAATTAAGAAAGGAAGATGAAGTCTTCAATTTGTCAACTTCACATGAATTCTTGTCTCATAATGTCATAAAGAAACAAGACTATCAGCTTGATATCAAAACTTGAAAAATTATTTCCACAGTAAAATTTTCACTATATAAATTAACAGTCAAGAATAAAAAAGCATTGCAATCTGAATAATGAATTCAAGCATGAAGAAAGAAATAACATAGTAGAAAATAGGGTCTAACCATCCATATGCCTTTGCTATTAAGTGTCAAATTGAACATAAATGCCTTTACAATGAGTTTCACAAAAAGGTCCTCTGGATCTCCAATTTTTCAACCATCACATAGTCTTTCCTCTGTTTATTTAAACTATCTATAAAACTTCCAAATCCTATCATCTAGTATAGTTTTAATGACTAGATTCAAATAGTATCTATCTACTGAGGTAGTTCACTCAAAAAGAGCTTCTACAATCCCAAAATAGATCACAACTCAACAACTTGATATTGTATGATATTGCCAGCATTTACATTTGATTCTACAAAACAAGAATTAGTTTGATTTAGTCAAACAGTTCGAGGTCTTAGCATCTCACTGACCAAAAACGAGTAGACATTGCCATATTTCCTGGAAAACATTAAAATCATGATTGTAGCAAATCTTCGTGTAACCTTCAGGATATAATCACAACAATAGCTTTAGCATTTTTCTATTTAAGCTTTGTGGTAAGCACAACATTGTGCCAATAGAGTTTGAAGTTTATCTCCCTGAGTTCTTTGAGTAATGCCCTTTGCTCTTTCTTCTTCTTTTTAAAACCTTGAATCCTTTCTTGCTGGCGAGCATTCCATTGTTCTATTTGTGCCTTTTCTTTCTTTAAATGTCTCATTGTTTTCTGAAATTCCTTGATCCTTTCTTTATCAGTTCTGATTTTAACCCTGAATCCTGAGCATTCTTCAAAAGGTGCAGGCTCATTCAGGTTTAAGGCAACTTTGGGTTCTTTTGCTTTAACTTGGTACTTAGAGACTAATCCCGAGCTATGTTCTTCATCAGAACTTGCTGAATCTATAGCTTCAAGCACATCTGATATGCGATCTGAGTCTACAAAGTAATCCTGTTTATTCTCAGGGGTTTCACTGATACCTTTAGCCATCTCTTTAGCTTTTGCTAATCTGGTTGAAGCTCTCGTTACAGGTCCTGTAGATGATGAAATCATTTTTTTACCTTTGCTAACTGGTTTCTTAAGCAATGAAGTTCTTTTTGCCCTTTTCCCGGTACCTGCTTCAGCATTTTCAGAGTCGTCTTCTATAACTATGACGTTTTCTTCTTTGATTGATGGATTAAACATGGCCTTTGACTTCAGTCTGTACTTGTTGGTAATCCTAGTAGAATTGCTTCTAGGTTTTTGTGATACAGACACACCTTTAACCCTTTTCCCTTTGACTGCAGCACCCCTTTTACTGGTTGATGGCGATTCATGCTTGACTGTAGTTTGAGTATTAAAATCTTTATCTAAATCATTTTCCCCTTTAACATCTTCTTCAGAAAACGTTTCGATTTCTGGATCCAACCTAGGTCTTTTACTTCTGCTATTCCTCGTCACCCTAATATCAGGCATCTCCTCTTTAACAAGGGTTTCATCAATTGAAATATTTTGGCTCTGTGTAACAGTCTTTCTCCCTTTGCCTTTCTTTTGTTTATTGAACTGTGTGTTAGGGTTTAAAGATTGTGTGAGCTAGCTCTAGGGCTTTTGTAATTCTCTCAAAGCAGACATAACTAAAGTCTTAATTAGGACTTGATGAAACAGACTGCTCTTAGCATTGGTGGAAAGCGGCTGCACTCTCTTTGACATCTTTTCCAAGATTTTGAGTAGAAAATAAGGGAGATTTAAAGGGTAATCACCATTTAAATGCATTAATATCCTAATGTGGTAGATATAGACCAGTGAAAATCTACCTTCCCGGGTGATATACCTGTGGATCATGATCAGAGCAGTGTGCCATTCGGGTCAAATCCAGTTGTGAGGTACTCCCCTTTTCCAATTCAGATTCTGCTTATCTGGAAGCAGGAATTGGTTTACAAACTCTGTAACCACATGCTCTTTCTTCCACCATCTTTCTCCTCCAACCACCAACCTGCAAGCTTTTGCAATTGTCTGCTATGTCACTAGCATCAGCATCTTACCGATCTCCACCTCGTGACCATCAAAGTTTAGAGAGAACACCATGGAGACCTGCTCATCGTAACCTTGAAAAGTGGTAAGGAAATCAAACCACCCGGCGTCTCTGAACCTTTGAGCCATCTGAGGATAAGCTTCAAGAAGTTCAGCACCCTCGGGTTCTATTCTGACTACCTGTTCGCTCCTCTTTGGCACCATCAAAACACAATTATGTAACTAGCGCCCTCGGGTTTCGAATTTGCCACCTACAATCTATTAGTGTATAATGTTCCTTTGAGCGAATACTTGCGCCTAAATTCAGCAAAATCAGATAGCTATAATATAATGATCATTGAGAATTGAGCGATTTAAAATGAGTCCTGCGCGGGTACAAAGAAATCGGATTATGAAACGGTTTGAATCAGTAAATCATTCCAAGCTATTGTGGATGCATGCGAACTCTCAAACCACGATTCGTGTCATCATAACGAAATCTGGATGACAGGCGCGTATCAAGGCATGATTATTTTGGCGCTACGGGAATAGCCTTATTCCCGTAGCGCTATTAAAGACTTAGCAAAATTTGAATTTATGAAGTTCAAACAGGCATATAAGGTGACACCTCGTTTAAAACCATGTCTTTCAAATTCAAACTTAAATAAACTATTCAAAAACTGTAATGAAAAGCATAAGACACTAAAAACAAAGATCAAAATCAACTGGAAACAGAAAATGAAGTGTAGGTAAGAAGCGTTTAGGATAAGGGTTTCTCACTAAACCAAGACAAAATTAGAGACTAACAGGAAGAAAAGAATATCCATTGCAACATGGTGCATGCAGAGCCGCACGAAAACAAAAATAAGGAGGAGGAGGTAAAGGTTTGGGTAGTAACCAAAGGAGGAGCGAAGAAAGGAATGGACTTTGAGCATGGTGAAGGATTAGGTCAGAGGCCGGAGGAGAAGATAAGGAAGGAAACACAACCCCTTCCTAAGTTTGATGCTACCCAACAAAAGCAATTTTTGCATGACACGCAGAAAGCCATGGAAGAAGAAAGAGTGCACAAGAAGTTGTAACACACGACACAAAGGTCGTTTGAAGAAGCCTGGATCCGCGAGGAAGTGCAACATGTGACACATAGGTCACTGAAAGAGGCTTGCACTCGTGAAGAGTTGCAGTGCGCAATGCAAAGATTGTTGGAGAAATCTCACATGCGTGAAGAAATACAGCGTGTGATGCAACAATCCTTAGAAGAAGCCAGTAGATAGGAAGAATTGTGATGCGTGGAGAAGAGAGTGATTGAGGAACATCACCTTGAGGAGTTGAAGTGTGTTGCGCAACTTGGGCCGTGAGGAAGAGAACATGGATCAAGTAAGTAATTTCTTACGTTGTTGCTTAAGATTACTCAATGATCTGGATGTTGTGAGAAATATGACATGGATGTTAGGTACTTGCATGGGGGAACAAGGGATAGAGAAAACAATATCAACCCCCCTACTAGAGAGAGATTTGTGTCAAGTCAGTAAGTAGAAGTGCACTGGCACAGAGTTTAAATGACAACGGAGCTTGGTGGCTATGACATGGATGGAGTCATGTTGGATCTGGGTTCCGACGTGAACATTTTTCCAAGAAAATCCTGGGAGTTGATGGGGATGTCAAGTCTATTTTGGTCGCCTATCCAACTATGGTTGAAAAATCAATACAATATTTACCCTATAGGTCAACTAGAGAAAGTGTGTTAAGGTCCTAACCCGCACATAGGTAGATTAATGTATTCGGATGTAATAAAGGTCAATATTAATAAGACCTTTCAATAAAATAGAATAAGGCGGATGTAAGAAGACCTAATAGAA